>SJXQ01006308.1:122974-178005 GCA_006408695.1 Aepyceros melampus | reverse complement strand
CCCAAAGCTACAAGGAACCCCCTGGAACATGAGTGGGCAGCGCCAGGAGGGTGCAGTGAAGGATGACAGGTGAGAGGCTGCAGAGGGTGCTGGCTGCAACTCCCCCCCACACACAGCTCCCAAGAGGAAAGTGTAGAAGTGGGAGCTCAAGTCTGGAACACTCTAGTAGCATTAAGAACCATAGCGGTCAGCTGACGCGGGTGCATCTCAGCTCTTCTTTCCATCCTGGAGGGCAAGCAGGATTTAAGGCGACCACAAGCGAACGTCCATAGAGCAAACTGCCCCAAGCCATCCCATCCTCCATCCTTGACCAGTGCCCCCACATAAGAAGACCACGCAGCCTGAGGAGACCACCCTACCTGCGTCCAGCCCACCTATGGCTCCCGCTCCGAGGACACGTCTCCCTCGGCCCCGCTGCTGGCGCTTCGGTCTTCCTTGCGAGGAGCGCTTCTCTCTTTGCTTGACTCAGAAGGCCCTTTGGCTCTGGTTTTTTCTTTCCTCTGCTGCTGCTTTTCAAGCTTTGACAGCTGGTTATTAAAAAAAGAAAGAAAGAATTATTTCATAAATGTAAACTCATACCTGTACGTCCAAAACACCAATGACCTCACACGCAGTAACCACGGGCCATGATTTCTGTCTGATAATGTGGGGCATCGCATTGGTTCTGACACACCAGATCCCATACCCACTGTCCATCCATCCAGCACCAGATGCATCAGATGTGTGATCTCCGTCAGACCCTCCCCACAGCTCAGCCTGTCCCGGGGTGTGTGGGAAGGGTCCACTCATAGGCTGCTCTGACAGGCTGAGCAGGAGAGGCTTTTAGTCTAGTTTATAGTTTAGCTATTTTTTTCTTTCATGGCTCTATAGCGTCTTCTCACGGGCAGGTTGTCTTCTTGTTCACTGTTTTCTAAAGAGTGATAAGCTCCTTAGATAAGCTCACTCTATTTGCTGAAGGTAAGAGAAGCTGTGACAAGAAGCATGTAGACATCCCCTGGGCTCTCGGTTTGTCCTGAGACTCTCCGTGGTCCCGGCCCTGGTGTTCACAGCAGGCTGCACGGCAGCTACCTGGAGATGCTGCCACGGGGCCCTTGCACATGTCCCCCAGGCCACCTGAGGCCACCGCTGCCCTTCTGGGTGCCTCCCCAGCTTGTTCAGAGACCACAACCAGACAGTGGGAAGACAGACTCACTGAAACTCTTGAGCAACACCCAGCACTTCAGAAAGGCATGCTGAGAAACTCATCTGAGGAGACGGACCAAGCTGTGGCCAGAGGATTTTCTTGGACCAGAAGAGCCACCTGTGACAAAGCCTGACAGACGGCAACACCCAGGTTCACGGGCTTCCCAGGCCAAGTTTGCAAACATTTTGCTTTTCACATGGAAAAGGGGGAACCTGAAGGGCTGGCTGCTCCCCACTGGTCTCTGCCCCAAGCCCAGAGACATGAAGAAAAGTCACTGTAAGCAACCTGCCAGATACTTGCTTTACTATTCTTAGACTCTGAGCTAAACCTTTAGACAGATCAACAATCAGCAGCTTTCAATTTGGTCCAGAAAACCAAATTTATTACTGGTTGACTTAATATTCTCTCTCCCCCTACTCCCATTTCAGGTGCCTGAACAACTGCAGTCGATAGCCGGGTTGGTTGAACAGGGAATTCAATTTTGTGAACAAAGGCTTCTCTTCCCCTTTGACCTGGTGACTTCCCAGAAGGCTCCCTGGGATAAACTCCCTCTCGTGTGCACAGGAAAGGCTCCCTGGCATGTACACTGTGGTATTAATATATCAGCAAGAACCTAGAAACAACCCAGATGTCCACCAGCAGGAAGACAGATAATTAGAATGTGGCACAGTCATATAGAGTGATCCTCTAGAGCAGATGGACTCAGATCAACATGGATAAGTCTTTAAACCCGGTTTATAGTCAATACAAACCAATGTCAGTTTCAGAAGCCTTGATGGCAGATTTCAGCAGATGGAAGAGGGACTTGGAGAGTATAAACCAAAGTCAGTTCACTAGTTAACTTTGGGGAGAAAGAGTAGACGTGGTATCACAGTAGAATGAATACACACAGGCTCCGACTGTAACCGTTGGCTTAACTTCTATAAAAACAAAACCAGCTCTAGAACAGGGCTGCTGACCACTGCCAGACGTGAAATGCTTGCTACTGGCACTCAGACTAGGATTGATAAGATTCATGCAAGGATATAAATGAACACATGGCTTCCTTCGTCTGCAAAGTCTGACTGTAAAGAAATACCACCGCTGAACTATGTGCTTAGAAGCCATGCTGAGCTCCTCCAGCCTGAGCGCTATGACCTGCCGTCGCCCAGTAACAAACAGCTCAAGAACAGATGCTGTGAGGAGGATTGTTTTAGGCAGAGAAGACACAAGCAAGTATTTTTTTTTAATTATTATTAAGATATAATTGGCAGACAACATTATATTAGTTTTAGGTGTAATGGCAAAACAAGAAAGTTAGCATTTTACCCATCTGAGTAAAAGCTACACTTAGCTCCTTGCCCTCTGTCCCTCTGCACTATGTTTCCATAAATAATTATTTTTTTCTCTGTGCTTTTCTACCACAGACGTGGGAGGAACATCCTTCATCAAGATGCCAGCTGGGCTTCCCCAGAGGCTCAACGGGTAAAGAATCTGCCTGCCAATGAAGGAGACATGAGTTTGATCCCTGGGTCAGGAAGATCCCCTGGGGAAGGAAAAGGCAACCCATTCCAGTATTCTTGCCTGGAAAATTCCATGGACAGAGGGAGCCTGGTGGGCTACAATCCAGAGGGTCAGAAAAGTCAAACACAACTGACTGACTAGGCGTGTGCACACACGCATACACAAACAAGATGCCAGCCTTCCTTCCTTGTTTCCCTTTTGGCGCTCTTTCCTCTATGAAATGGTGAGGACAGGAAATGGGGCCCATCCGTCTAGTTCTTTTTCTTGTAAAATGATCTTGGATGCACAACATGAAGGTATATAACCATACTGAACTATACACTTTAAAATGGGCAGGATGTTAAATTTTATGTTGTGTGTATCTTACAACTAAAATAATTTTACTGAGACATAATTGACATATAACATTATATCAGTTTCAGGTGTACAATGTGATTCTGTATTTGTATACAGTACAAAATGATCATCACAGTAAGTCTAGTTACCATCCACCACCAAAAAAATGTTTTAACGACCTTAGAAAACATGATGTTGGCAATCCATATGGGAACCCCTTCTTTTATTTTTTGTGTCCTTAGGTTATGGAATCCAAACATCTAGAAATCAACATTCAGCAGTGAACTGTGATAAGCCTCTGCCAGCAGTTCATATTCACATCAGTGTCTGTATGCACGTTGACACGTGTGTGTTCCACACATACATGTCTGCAGGCAGATGAATACTTATACATACCTATATAACTTGAGTATGTTCCAAGCTAGCCTCTGAGAAAGCATGATTTTTATTCCCCAAAGAGGGCCTCTTGGTTTGGGTTCCCCTCTTTAGAGGTAAATATAAAACAACGTGGCCATCTCCAGTGACACAAGCAGACCAAGGCTCTGCGATGCTGGGAGTCCATTATACACAAAGGCTTGTTTGTGATCCTGTTATCTGCCTCCCACTCTTTAACACTGTGGAGAAACCAGATCTTGGCCAAATGACAGAGAACAATTCCCAGTAGAAGCAGGCTTCCTAAGGGTCCTCAGGTCCCCACCATCACCCATCCAATTCTGCACTGGCCCAGGGGTGCCATTGATACCAAGCAAAAATGCGGAAGTATCCGCTTGACCTCCCACCCCAGCCTTGTGCCTGCAACCCTGGACCAAGCTTGTGGATCACGTGTGACAATTACTGAAGCAACAGGCACAGCCCGACTTTCTGTAAAGGATGTGATGCTGACTCTTTCATTATTTATCTTAAAACAACCCCAACCACACATGGCTCCATGCCTCAGAGTAAAAGTTCTCTGCGAGAACATTGTGAACTAACCTAATAAATTTAAGCCTTTTCTCGGAAAAACTTGGAATCCAACGAAGCCAGAATGTGGAATTTACATCTCAAGGCAAGAAAGCGGTAGATTTTTTTTTTTTTTTGAGGAAACAAATGAGAAAGAAAAAGAAGAAGAAAAGGGTGCTGCATACAGACTCCTGTAGCACACAGTGGCTTTCAAGTTAATCAGGACACAAACGTCAAGGAAAATATAAACCACGACAGGCCTGTGGGGACACAACCTACAACAGCGCGATGGAGGACTTTTGCTTTTTGTTTCTGTGTTTTTTCATTTTTAAAGATTTTTTATTTTATTTTTGGCTGTGCTGGATCTTCGTTTCTGGTGTGGGCTCTCTGGTTGAGGTGAGGGAGGCGACTCTTGGCTGTGTACAGTGGCTTCTCCTGCTGCAGAGCACAGGCTCCAGGCATGCATGCTTGGCTCAGCAGTTGTGGTGCATTGGCTTAGTTGACCCGTGGAATGTGGGTTCTTCTCAGACCAGGGATGAAACCTGTGTCCCTTGCATTGGAAGGTAGATTCTTAAACACTGGGCCATCAGGGAAGGCCTGTTTGCTTGTTTTTGTTTTTGTTTTTTTTAAATAATCTGAGAGGGTCCATATTGCAAAGCAGTTTGCAAACCAAACAGGCTCTAGTGTCTCAAAGTGAAACCCAAACCTTCCAAAGGCAGTTCCAGGCCAAGACACCCCCAGGGGCCAGGTAACTGTCCCGAGGTCAGCCCACTCCTCTCATGCCGCTCATCTCTGAAGGTGGCAGGGGGTGGGTCAGGGGTGGTGGTAGCAAAGAATCGAGGATTGGACTATCTAGACCCAAACCTTCCTGACTCACGCTTAAATCCACTGAGAAAAGAAAGCTTTCTTTTTAATCAAGATGATCATGCTCTAAGCGCCTAACATACAAATAAGCTGGTTGAACACAAAGGTCACAATGCTCCATCACAGGCCCTGCAAACGTGATCAAGATCTGAGGCACCAGGCAAGAGAATGAGTGAAGTGACCACACATGAGACATCAGGGCAGGGTAGAGACTGCGGCCACATCACAGAGGACAAGTTCCCTAAGCTCTACCAGGGCAGTCACATTCTGTTTTCAAGCAGGCATTAGGCAAAGATAAAGTCACTGGGGTAAATATAGCCCTCTCATAGGCTCCTGGCTTTGTACCTCTGCCCAATTGATCCCAATTGCTCTGAACAGCCCACTAACAGGTGTGTCCTTATCAGCATCCCCTGGAGAAACCACACTGGTGGCCTGAGCTACAGTCACCATCCAGTCCCTCCTCTTCCCTCTACTCAGAACTGGCCCTGAGCCTGCTGTCACATGGGCCTGAGCCACAGTCACGAGGACCTAAGGGAGCTCCAGGGGGCTTCAGAGGACCATTTTGCTCCCAAATAAACACAAGTGCATGAGACTTCTCAGAATGGAGGCAGTTCTCAGAATGAGGAGGAGGCATCTGGGGGACACAGAAGCCCTGAGGAGGGGCAGGGGCAGGGCCAAGCCAGAGGAATCAGCCGTCCTCTTGGAGGGGGGCAGGAATCACTAAGTTCCTCACTGTTTCAGCTACATGTGGGCACGTCTGGAGCACAACCAGCTGACAGCAAAGCATCACACACCCATCGAAGTAAAGGAGAAATGGACCTTCAGGGGGTGAGGCTTGCTCAGGGGTCGTCCACAGGATGCAAGAGGCAAACACAGGACCACACCCCAGGCCTCTAGACACCAAACTCTACATTCTCTCCAGCGAGTCCTGTGGCCTTCTTGCTTAATCTATAAGCTTCAGTTCAGAAATTCATGAGCACTGGCTACAATTCATGCCCTGTCCAAGGTGCCAGGAACATAGGGGAGAACCAGACATAGCCCTGGCTTTCTGGGCCGAATGTCCACCACACAAATAACTGGCGATCCCTACTCCAGCCTGGTCCTATTCTCAGCCCTGGGTGTGCATGAAAGGAACTATTACCAACCCGTTTTGAAGTGGAGAAGCTTACAGCACTGGCGACCCCAGCAACCTGCCCGAAGCTCATGGCAGGCCAAGCGGCTACCCTCCTTTGCACTCAGCCTCGCAGATGGAGACACACAGGGACCTTGGGGCCATTTCCTTTCAACAAATGAGAACAAAACCAGCCTGACCCAGATCCTGCTCCTTAGTGGTTTAGCAAAAAGCCACTGCAGGACCTCAGTGTGACTGGATGTTTCTACCTGTGGCTGAAGAATCAGGACCAAACCTAAGGTGAGTGAACTGGATACTCGGCTAAGAGGAAGCAGGATGGGGAAGCCTCCAGAGCACGAGGACCTGGAGGAGCGCTTCGAGGTCACTGGTACTGACCTCGGGAGAGGCCTGCAGGCCCATCAGCGGCAGGAGGAGAGGTGGGCCAGGGTGAGGGAGGCAAGTGTGGCTCCAGCCTGTCCACTGATAAACGGGGGCAAGAGGCAGCCCCAGAGGCAGCCAGCATCAGGGAACGTAGGGTGGTCAGTGTGTGGTGGGCTGGTGGGGTACAGGCCCTCAAGTCCGGGGAAGGCTGAATGGAAGCAGAGCTGAGGGTGGGACAGGAGTCCCTGGAGGGAGAGGAAGGTGTGCCCACTCCGGGCAGCACTGTTTCTGTATTCATCTTCACTACACGACACTCACAGGGGAGGGTGTAGGGCCCCCCGGCATGAGACAACTGAACCAGAAGGTCAAGGGCTGCAGAGGACGAGGCTGAGGAGTAAGAGGCCAAGGGAAGTCAGGGCTGAGCCAGGAGAAGCCGAGAGAGGGAGAGCAAGGCATGGCCAGGACTCAGGACATCCCCTGGCTGGGATCAGAGGTGGGACAAGGTGCTGCTGGGGTAACCATCACCCAAGACAGAGGTGGAGACCTCTGCCAGCTGACTGGGGGGCTGGGGCATGTGGGAGCCCCAAGTCACCAGAGATGGAGACGGCCACGGTGGTGGGCGGTCCACCACTTGCTGCTGAAACATCTTTAAGGGTGGATCCCTTCAGCCCGTGGAACAATCCAGTGGACGGTGACATAAAACACGAAATGAAGGAGCACCTCCAGGCTGCTGCCGACTCCAGCCACTCCCGGACTCACACTGTGGTCCACGCAGTCAGAATTCCAGCCGCCTTGAGAGTCTGCTCTTTCCGGGGAAGCTGAGCAGAAGGCGTGGCTTGCGACTAGGGACACCCATCCAGGCTGGGAGGGTGTGAGGGGACACAGAGACGCGTGTCTGCTGCTGCCACCACACGCCCGCCCCTCCCGGGAACACCCAACCACTCAGCTGACAGGCGCAAGCAGCCGTGTTGGAAGGACCGAGAAAAGCGATTTCTTTATAAGACATTTCTGAACATAACAGGTACCCAGGAACCCCTGACGGAAGGGTCCCTCCTGGAGCAAGACGGTGCCTCAGACTTGCTTCCAACACGATTACACAAAAAGGTGTGAATAATTAAAACTTCTAAGTGTTTCTGGATGTTCTCACAAATCCCACAAAAACCATTTCAGGTCTTTTCTTCACTTTTAGACGACAGCCGACTAAAAGGAGCACCTCCTTCCTCGAAGGGCCCACGAGAGTAACCTGAAATGTTAATTTCCTCCCTTAAAAGTCTGTCTTCACACCAGGGAAACAAATGGCCCCTTAGATGGTGACAACCAATTTGTCACCTTGAGCATTCTGAGAAGTCAAAAGCAGGTCCTCTTATTCCCAGACTGATTTTGAGCACCACGGAGGGGTGGAGTCAGTTGAGAGAGCAAGCTCAAGGCCATGGCCAGGCTGGGGAAAGCGCCAGGCCTCCGGACTCCCAGCCAAGCTTCCTGTCGACCTGGCTTCTTAGGAGCCAAAGCTCACCTGGACAGGGGCTTCTGAGGTCAGCCCTAGCACTGGGGCAGCCAACCCTGTGCCGTCTTTACGAGGGTGGTGCCAGGTACAGTCTTGTCCTTGAGATATTTTAATGCGGTTATTTCCTGTCAGACTGTTCTGTCCTGCACATGAGCAGAATCTAATCAGAGAGTGAAGGAAATAACAAAAGAAAAGCTCAAGCCCCATGAAGTCAGTTACTAGGATTTTTATAGACCGTGGTGTAGATGGAAAAGTTCTGTTCCAACTTACCCCTTGCAAAGATTCCAAAAAAGTCTTATGGTGCAAGTCATCAAGATCAAATGTCTCCTCTGCAATTACGTTTTAAAACATCATGGGTAACGATGGCTCCGCAGATGCTGGCCCACACCTGCTGACGTCAGGAGGCACAAGCGGGCAACCCCAGGAAGCTGCCGAGGAGGGGACACAGCTGGCATGTCCCCTCGGAAGTAAGGACAGGAGCTAAGAGACAAAATGCCCCACACCCAGGAGCCCATGAGTCCTTCTCAACAGCTCTAGAACCTTCCCTCCACAAGCTCGCCATCTTTCCTGGATCCACCAACTCCTGCTGCCAGGAAAAATGCCCTAACAATGCCAACTCACTGAAACCGGCCTGCTGACCACTCTCTCACTCTGCAGATCCACCAAATGCACTGACACCAGACGACTGTTTTGCTGGCTAATTAACACACCCGAGATAGTAAGGACGATGCGCTGTGAAGCAGAGCAATGCTCCACCGACGGTGAGCCTCCTGGGGTCAGGCGCAATCACATACACACACACACAGGAGGCAGCCATCCAGCCCCACCATGGAGGTGCAGGAAAGCCCACGGGTCCCTGCACAGTGACCAAAGAAGCCTGCAGCCCCTCCACCATGGGCAGGGATCCATCAAGAAATGACACAGGCTGGTGCTGGAAACCTGGGAGAGGGCGCCCACCTCAGCCCGAAGCCCCCAGGCCAGCCCACGGAACCCTCAGAGGCAGGGCGCCTGCTGAGGTCCTGGAAACCTCTGGGCCCACGACCTGCGATTTCTGCTGCTGCCTAACAGGCCGGAGGGCAGAGGACAGGAAGGGGACAGAAGAATAGGAAAAAATAAAAAAGAAGGGTAGGCCAAACCCCAGTAGCCTAGAGAAACTCCAGAAAGACAGAAGTGTGAGTCTACGGTGGGATTTTAAACAATCTGTAGAAACTGACTTCCGCGGACTAGTTCTAACTGACCAAGCCATCTTTAAAAACTGGAATTTGTGTTGGGCAATTTGTTTTATCAAACTGTAACTTGATATGATTTCCTATTATGTGATAATTCTGAAAGCCTCTTTTTTTTAAGTGTCCTTGTGTAATGGAAAATCTGACAACATCAAAGAGGATGCTGCCATACACCCCAAGCCATCTGCCATTATGTCAGCTGTTGCGGTGTGTTATTTTTAAATCAACTGGCTGCTTAATAAAAACATAACAAAGCAAAGTACACACATGGTACCTAATTTTCATACATTATTAACTCTGCTTGAGGTTTTCGTGGGAATTAAAAAAAGCGGAGAGGTGGGAGGGCGGGGGGAAGTCAGGCAAGGAGGTATCCGTTCCCATCTGAAATTGTGCAAGCTAATTTTATTTTCTAATTTCCCCGTTGTTTACAAAAACCCTCTTAGGCATGCAGAGTGGTGGGTGAGGGTGGGGTGCTCGGTGTCTCTGCCTTATTCCTACTCAGCTGCCTGTCCCCCCATCCACCCAGCCTTTCCTGCGGGCGATGCGGCACACTGGGAGGCTTGTTTGGGGCCTTTGTGGGATGGAGGTCAGCCCAGGCGTGGGCTTCCCTATCCTTGCAGCGGAGGCTGCTGGGGTCCCTGCAGGGTTAGGACAGCTGCCCGCCAGCCCACGACCTCTGACCTCCTGCCGGAACATCTGCACCTTCATCGTGAAGACGCCCGCAGGCCCGGCCGGAGCACAGATGGTCCCAAGGCAAGCACCTCTGGAGGTGACCTCGGTCCCCCAGGAGGTGTCCAAGGGTCACACGCTGGTTCCCCCTACCCATCTGGTGTCCACCTTCCCTGTGCCCCTTTGGAAGACTATCCACGTTAACTACCTGAACCGAAGCCTCTCACTTCAGGGGCACCCAGACCAGAGCGCTTCAGATGCTCTGAGATGAGCCAGGTTCTCGTGTGTGCACTCCCTGTGTCACGGGCCAGTGTTACCCCACATTCTCCACCAGTCGGCACCTGGGATACTGGAGGGCCACGGGGGAGATGAGGATCCCCCATTCAAGGGGCTGAGGGATGCACTCTACGGTCCTGTGACATCTCATCACACAGGTGAATGCTCTGAAGACTAGTCGCCCACATACATGGCAAACGATGGGTTTCAGCGTCCAAGAGTTCGGTTTGTTGACCATCCCCTCCCCACCCGACTGGGGAAAAGGATCCAACAGCCCTCCTCACACCTGTGCCCTGGGCCCTTCCTTCACTGGAAAATCTCTAGGGTGACAGGCGACAGGTAGCCTCTCTGGGCCACTGCTGTTCGGAGGCAGAAATAACAGGCGCCTAGTTTAGTCAACATCTATCTCGGGCTGGAGTTGATACTGAGCTCGCTGTCTGCACGTGTCTGGTTAATCACTGGGGAGCAAAGTTTAAGGAGACACTAAAACCATTTCAGCTTTGGTATTCCAGCGCATAATTGGTAACAGCAAACTCTTCATGAGTATTTGAAACTAACAGTGCTCTTTAAATGATTCAAAATGTTTCTTCAATTTGCAAGACTTAAAAAAAAGGGGAGGGGGGAACCTTTCCTCTGCCCCACTTGGTCTCATATGTTGCACAAATGCCAACAGAGGAGATCTGGAGCAACATAATAATCCAGAAAAGAGGAAGACATGGGCCCCAGAAAAACAGTGCACATGATCTACAGAGAGGTCAAAGCCGGGGTGCTCAGCTGCCAGGGGTTTACCTGTCCACATTGGGGGTGGGGAATGGGGGCGAGAGGGCTCCAGAGGGGCTCCCAGAAAGGGCCTGCTGCTGCTGCTGCTAAGTCGCTTCAGTCGTGTCCAACTCTGTGCGACCCCACAGACGGCAGCCTACCAGGCTCCCCCGTACCTGGGATTCTCCAGGCAAGTATACTGGAGTGGGTTGCCAGTTCCTTCTCCAATGCATAAAAGTGAAAAGTGAAAGTGAAGTCGCTCAGTCGTGTCCGACTCTTATCGACCTCTAGAGAGAGAGAGAATGCTTAGAAACAGAGGTCTGGGAGCAGGAGGAGAAAACACAGTGCTTTCAGCAGGATCTCAAGAAGAAAACATAAGCACACACTCCCAGAAAAGCAAAAGACTGAACAAGAGAGAAAAAAAAACACAGGATATAACTTGGACCCTGGGGTGACCATAGTTACGGGATCATGGCAACATAAAACCATTTCTGATTCAATTAAAATGATATCACAACACTGGAAAGATGGGGGATGTGAACAGCGCGGATTCCTCCTCTACAGTAATGTGAGATAAATAATGTCAGAACTTAGTACATCAAGAAATGGTAAAAGTTTATTATTTAGGGGTATAGAGGGAAAGGACACAAGGAAACAGCTTAAAGTATGTTAGAGGTCCTTGCTTATGGGCAAGAGAACAAGGACAAGGGAAAACAGGCCAAAAAAAGAGTATTTTTATTACAAGCCTTTATATGTTAAATATTTTTAATTATGCACATAATTACTTGAATAGGCAATTTAAAATTAAAGAAAGAAAACTCATACACTGGATATAGTTAACCACAGATCCAATACTATGGAAAGAAATTAATGACTCAGGAAAATCAATTCGTGTAATCCTAATACACAGAGGAAAAGATGATAAGCAAAGACAGCAGAAACTTGGAAGTCACGTGTAGAAAGGGAAAAAAGGCAAGATCAGAGCAGATACTGAGAAAGCAGTAAGTAAAGACATTACAGAAGGACATCCCACGGGCTCAAGTGTATCCTGGAAGGACCAGCAGTCAGGGAAATTCAGAGAAATCCACACAGAGTGCATCATCTTCTCTTCCGCATGACTAAATGCCAGCGGAGAGGCAGCAGTAAAGCACTAGTGACCTGGGTATCCCATGAATGAAAGGATGACTGCATGATGACAGACAGACATGTGGGTAAGGGAGGAAGGAGGCCAACTAGCCACTGGGATGACACCTACAGATCCTGAAGGCAACAGATGATGACCCAAACATCCCCAGTCAACCAGGGTGTCCCCAAACCTGCAAGTCTTCAGAATGTATCATGGCCATTCCCATCCTTAAAAAATAAATGCATAAATAACTTACACATAGAACTCCAGCCTCTTGAGAGACGAATAAAGGAAATTGTATTAAGTAACGTAGCCAATAAAACTAAGTTATACAAGTCCCAAAACTAATCAGTGAAGAAGAAAACAGAAATGTAAACAAGAAATGAACAATCAGGATCTGAAATTCATGTTCATAGGCAATTTTTTACATAGGAAGAAATGCCAATGCCTAATAAGCTTATGAGAAAGAGCTCAACTTCACTAGCAATTAAACTGATGCAAATAAAACAACCAGATGCAATTTAGAATCCACCAAGTTGACAAGGATTAAACAATGATAATACTCAGCCTTCATGAGGGTTTAAGAAAAGGAACATTACATGATGCTGATGGAGAGTTAGTTTGGACGTTAGGGGTGCAATCTGGCAACCCACAGCAAGTGTTTGCACATTTTGACCCAATAATTTCACCTCTTAAAATTTATCTTGTGGAAAATAAGTGGCTTAGTGCACAAAGATACATACAAACGGGTGTTCAATGAATTGGTTTTTATAGCAGTAAAAACTGTGGAGCAATCTAAACGTCCACAAAAAAGAGGCTTTCAATCCATTACAAGACTTTCTGTATAGACTGACTGACTCTGAGGCATTGCTATGGAATATTCATGGCTTCGGGAATCAAAACTGATTTAATAGACTTCCCATCTCTTCACCAATTAAAAGAGCTTCCCAGGTGATGCTAATGGTAAAGAATCCATGTGCCAATGCAGGAGACGCAAGAAACGTGGTTTTGACTCCTGGATTGGGAAGATACCCTGAAGGAGGGCATGGCAGCCCACTCTGCCCAGTATTCTTGCCTGGAGAATTCCATGGACAGAAGAGCCTGGCAGGCTACAGTCCATGGGGTCGCCAAGAGTCAGACGCGACTGAGTGACTAACACTAACTAGCGTTAACCCTTTGCTGTGTGGGATGCTCTGTGGGTCTCAGGGTGTATAGCCGCATCCCGGGCCGCTACTCACTAGAAGCTAGCAGCACTTTCTCCCTCCCCCACCACCTGTTAAAACCAAAATGGTCTCCAGACACTGCAAGATGTCCTTGATGTGAGAAATGGTTGAGAAATAAAAAGAACTTTTTAAAACAAACAACAACAAAAATACTGTTCTTAGAATTGCTGTGAAATCTCGGTTTCTTTACAGGAGAAAGTTGCTCTCTGCAATTTGCCCCTTGGTTAAACACCCTTTCCCACCTCTTGCTCAGACCTTTTCAAAACCTGAGTCGATGAGGGATCCTGCACTGTTTTTCTGAGGTTCCTGCCCACATATGTGCATAGGCTGTGTGCCCCACTGGCCTCCAACCCAGGGAACAGAAGCACTGGAGACCAAATTGACCTGCCTGTAAACTAACTACCCACCAACCAACCACTTAATTAACTGACTTGGGTCAGCATCCCTAGGTACAGACAGACAGCCAAGAGCATCCAGACACTTGGGGGAGCACCCACAGCTCTAGAGAGAAGGATCAGGTAGACTAAACAGAACAGCTGACTCTCAGCAGAGATAATTCTGTGAACAGAAATGAACATTTAAAAATCCAATCAATATTTTCAGAGGGCATTAAAAAGACAATACTACTAAACCCTCTACCCCTCTCCACGAATCAAAACCACAAGGAGATACCACTTCACACCTGTCAGAATGGCTGTCATCAAAAAGAACACAGATAAGTGTTGGTAAGGATGTGGAAAAATGAAAAACCTCTTACACTGTTGGAGAGAATGTAAATTGGTGCAGTCACTATGGAAAACAGTATGGAGAGTCCTTGAAAAATTAAAAATAGAATTACCATATGATCTAGAAATTCTACTCCTGGGTATTTATCTGAAGAAAACAAAAAAGCTAATTAGGAACTGAACTGAAGATGGACATCAGAGCAAATAAAAAAGAAACTCAAGGAGCATGAAGGGTGGGGCTGGGATGGATCCAGGAAGGGGCCTCTAGACCACGGTGGGCAGCTGAGGCCAAGCCTGCTCCAGACTGGGGCCAAGTTCTCGAGCTCGGGGACAAAAACTAGTACCAGGAACAGGAACTATCAGTGACAGGTAGGAAAACCTTAGGGATATGGCAAAGATACATGCTGACAAGGACATCAGTTTGCCAGTTCTTTAAAGCATTTTACTGACAATTTCCTCTCCTGACTTATTCCAGACCCCATCGTCCTCCAGCAGAAACAGTGACAGTTTTGCCTCTGATTCCCATCCTCGGAACAGTGCAATTCCCTTCAGCACCCCCGATGCAGAGACATCTAAGACCATCCTGCTGCTGGTCACTGGCAGCTGGGGGGCCCCAAGGACGCAGTGTGGCTCAGGGTAGCCACCGGCTCTACGACCTCGGTATTGACACTAGTTTGGCTCCTCCAGTTGGCCTCAGGTCTTCATCCAAAGCTGCTAAATGAGCCAACTTCCCTAATTCACTCTGGACTCAACATCTGCCTCATCTGGAAAGCAGGGAAAGCGGAATTTATAACAGGAGATAGGTAATGGCATCCATGTGAGGGGCTGAATTGCCAAGAAAATTAAAATTAAGGAAAGGGAGCTGGTTATGGAGGTGAGGGGGGACGTTCTACACAGATGGAGAGACTCAGAGGCCCCAGAATGGAGACCAAGCCTTTCTTCTGTGAAAAGATGGTCAGCCCTTCCCTCTGTCTTGGCTCAAAAGACCAATGAAACGGTCTCTTCTCTGGGCACTTCTGCTTCACCTCTCTGTTCTGTTTTTGAAGAACATACAAGTAGACACTTACTCTAAAAATCCTTTGGCACAGAAGTTGAAGAAGAGGTTCTCGAAACATTTATTATGCAACAGATTAAAATGATTATAAAGAAATGCCTCCTATAGCAATGATAAGGTTACATAACGGGGCTTTAAAATGGACCTCGGGCGTCACACTGCATTAGTGGTATGCAAAACAAACGACTCTAAAAGGCCCTTTAAATCGAGTGAGTTTTGTTGCTTCTCGGAACCATCAGCGCACTCGATGCACTTCATCTGACAGATGCACAAATCAGCAATCTGCAGGACTTACAGATGATTACTTAGGAGCTGAGACCAAAACAAGCGCACAGAACATCACCCACTCGGCAGACACTTACCAAAGAAAACCAGACTGCTGCATCTGGGGCGCTGAGGTCAGGCAAGCGCTAACTCCTAAGTGACCTGTGTGCCAGCCTGAGTCCCAAGGGTGCCATCCTAGCGGCTCCCCAGGACCCTCCACGCCAGAAGGCCTTCCTGAGAGCACTCAGCTCACACAGGCAGCCCCTGGCTCTTTTGCTCCAAATTTCTGCTGACCACACATGATGAAGGAAAAGCCTAAAGTCTTAAGAACAAAAACTCTATCACTGTAAAAGCCTAAAAAGCTCAAAGAACATCACTGTCGGGAGCCAGAGTGAGGAATCCCACCCGTGACAGGGTCACATGGCAAACTCAGATGGCAGGGCAATTTGAGTCATCGGATTTCTCCCTGGTTTTCCCTGAACATGTACCCCCCAAAAATAAGAATTTGTCTATTTTCCCATTATTTTCTGACTTTCTCTTGTAAAAGTTAATTCAGCTTTGGCCTTCTGCATTTGAAAGGAATGTTTCAGCCCAACCCCCCTTTGATACATGCTCTAGCCTGCCTAACAAGTTCCTCTGACCTTCTACAAGCTTGTAAATTACTCACCCTCCCAACTGTGAGGGGCACAAAAGCCTTAAAGTATCTTAAAATTTCAGAGCCTTTTCAAATTCATATTGGTGACAGGATTTCACGGTTGACTCAATGATTGCTGCCAGAGCTCCTTATTTTTTATCAGGCACCCAGGAAGATGTAATCAATGTAAATGGGATATAGAAAAGGATATATAGTAGTTTTGATGTTAGCAATACTAGACTTTTGCTATAAATCACTGTACTTCCTTTTATTACAAATTGCTGTATTTTTATTTAGTGTTTTCTGAGAGTGGCATTCAGACTTTGGAAAGATTAACACAAATGAGTCTTCTGGTTAACAAAACCTCATCAGAAGAGAGCCATAGAAATGTTAACAGGCCTCTTGGCCAGAAGATAATGTAAACCGTCTGAGACCTTTTGTAACGGGAGAGTATGCAAAAAAGAAAGCCTTGTCTCAATGAGGGTCAGGACTGCTGCCCCTGTATAACTCTGCATATTCATTATGTACAACTTGGGGTATATAAGCTGAGTTTGAAAAATAAATGGCCCTTTTTTCCCTTTGGAGCCTTACACCGACGCTGGGCTTCCCCATGTCGTTCTTTTCTTTTTCTCCCCTTTTTTCGGCTGAATTCCCATCTGGGGTGCAGAGGCTCACCATGTCTACTTACCTGTCCCGGCTGCTAAGATCTGTAGGAGAGAGAGCCCAGAGCGGGGCACTTTCCGATATTCAAACGGACGCCGGTGGCCTAACGTAGATGGTGCAAACCTCTTGTCTCGAGGTTTTATTGGCTTCCACGTAAACCAAGTTATTCAGCCTCCTTTTTTCCACTAATTTCCTACTATACTATTCTATGCTGAGCTACCCTGTTCTCTCCTATCCTGTCCTATCTTGCCCGCTCTGTCCCCCCTTTGAATATCCCTGGATCCACCGGGGCTGGACCCCGGGATCTAGCAAAGACAGGATGAATGATCAGGGACTAATCTATTTAGGGAAGGCCATTTGCATTGTTTTTAAATGCTATGCGCTCCTGATCAGGGAATTTCTCGCGGGTTCATTAGGCCACGCTTGTTGGTAACATCGTCCCCTCTGGCCACAGGCAGACACTGAGTGCTATCTTGTGTGTGAGGCATCAGGCAGGGGACAACCCCCTGCACACCCCTGGGACAATAGCTCTCTGGGGCTCACAGTCCCTGATAAGAAAACCTGGTAGCCTGTGCATCACTGAGTTAATGAATGAAACAGCCAATAGATTAACTGGTGCTTTACTGATGTACTGACCTTGTTAGGAACATTCCATAACACACCATGGGAGGGCTTTCCCAGCTGGCTCAATGGTAAAGAACCTGCCTACCACTGCAGGACACAAGGGTTTGATCCCTGATCCAGGAAGACCCCACAGACTGTGCAGCAACTAAGTCTGTGGGCCACAACTACTGAACTTGTGCTCTAGAGCCCGGGAGCCCCACACACCAAGCCCATGCGTAGCAACTACTGAAGCCCACGTGCCCTAGAGCCTCTACTTCCCAATAAGAGAAGCCACTGAAAATGGGAAGGCTGTGCATTGCAACTAGAGAGTGTCCCCTGTTTCGGAAACTAGAGAAGAGTCCATGCACCAACAAAGACCCAGCACAGTCAAAAACAAATAAGTTTAAAAAAAAAATTATAGGAAAAGAAGCAGCTTTTCCACCACCACAGCATCAGGCACTTCTTTCATGGCACCTGTCACCAAGTACTCTCTTCTGAGGATGTCACGGTGAACTGTGTAATTATTGTTAAAATCAAATATATGAGCAAATCCTAGAAAAGCCCAACAGAACAGTAAAAGTCCATGTGTGCTCTGATAAGTTCTACTGACTTGCTTATACATATGAGCCATAAATGTGTTCATACTCATTTCTTACAATTTCTCTTACGTAAAAAAAGCATTATTAGAATAAAGATGTTCACTTTGGTGTTACTTACAACTTTGAACAAATGTAAGATAATCTAGATGTCCAACCATAAAGGAGAGTTAGGAACTTAGAGTGATTTAATAACTAGTATATAAACACAAAAATGATAAACATAAAAACAAATCACCCTCAATGAAGATATTTAAGAAGAGTTTTAATTAGAAGAAGTATGTGGTGGTTACACCAAAATAAAGGTTATGCGACTATCTGAAAAAGACTACAAATGAGAAATTAAAATCGTTCCATTAAGAGGAGTAAAATAGTTTTCTGTATTCAATGTTTCAATGTAATGTTGTTTAATCATTTTTTAAAGATTTGCTCTATTTTGGTTATAAGATTTTCCTCTTGTTTCTCAGGTTTTTTTTTTTTTTTTTTAATGACAAGCAAAGAAAAAAGCAGTTACCTAGGAGCACAGTAACTCACTCTTTTCTAGACCCCACCAAGACAGGGCTGTTCACTCTTACGAATGTCCTCAGTGACCTGCATTTCAATCACCTACACAGGACCCTCCCATCGAGGGCAGGCACCTGGGGTCAGCATGACCAGAAGGGTGTGGGAAACCAGAGGAGATCTGGGACAAAGACGTAGAGACCACAGCTGTCATCTGGCTATCCTGTCTGACCTGGCAAGAGGCTGTTGTCCTGTCCCCCAAGACGGGGCTGTCCCAGCAGATGACCCAACTCACTCTCACTCGTAGTCCTGAGCTGGGGGAAATGCACTGCATTGCCGGACCTGATACCCACCAACCACAGTTCACCTGGAGAGTTCTAAGAGAGGCTCATGAGTAGAGGTGTGCTATTTACAGAGGCCAACGGAGCCTGGGTATACACCAGATCCGTAAAAGCATGGGCAGAACAGGTCTGCTGAGCACTCCCTGTACACCAGGGGTGCACTGGGAGCGTCCTCTGGGCTCTGCGACATCCCTCGTGGGTGCTGGGCTTGGTGGAGGTCACTGCTCCTGTTCCCGGAAAAGGCCTCCCCCTCCCGCTGCCTCCAGCTGAAGTTGCTTTTTAAGCATCTAAACCATCTCTATGATGGAAGAGATGAGAGTAATAGAGTCTCCATCTAATGCTGAGTGCTAAGCTATACAAGCAGCTCTCGTCTCTGCATCCTCACTGCTGCTCTGCAGGACGGGGACTAAAAGCCTCTCTACTCAAATGGAAGAAAATGTGGCTCAGAGAGTGTAAGAGACTGATGACAGGATGTGCGGGGCTGAGCTGCTCTGCACTAACCACGTTCCCCTTCTGTAAAACATGTTGATTAACTCTCTCTCTTCCTGCTAACCTGAGGGGCAGACCCGTGGGCCCCAGTGGCAGTAGGCAGAGAAGGCCTGATGTGTGTCAGATGGGGATTTCTGTCTCAGCTTCTAGTGCTACGTCCCCACTGTGATGGTGGTTCCGTGAGTGCCAGGCCTTCATTGCTCTCCGTGGTGTCCCTGTGGTCAGAATAGCCTGACAAGGAGACATTCCACAATACCTGCCGGCTAGACAAATCAAGCTCATCACCAGAATGTCCTGCCCGGCCCTGTCCACTAGGACTTGCTCTGTGACAGAGATGTCCTAGTCTGCACTGACAACAGCGGCCAGGAGACACATGTGGCCACTGAGTGCCTGAGATGTGGCCGGTAGGACTAGCTAAGGAAAAATGTTTCTGCACTATCATCTTCATTAATTATTTTTAATTGAAGTAACATTGGTTTATAACTTTGTATGTTTCATGCATACAAAATTTTAGTTATATTTCTACTTCTCCACACCTTACAGCATACTCACCACCACCAGGAAAACAGTTAAGCAGCTATCTCAAAAAATTAAGAATAGAACTAATGTATCATCCAGCCATCATCCCACTTCTGATTATTTGCCCAACGAATCTGTATGTGCTTAGTCGCTCAGTTTTGTCTGACTCTTTATGACCCCATGGAATGCAGCCCTCCAGGCTCCTCCATCCATGGGGATTCTCTAGGCAAGAATACTGGAGTGGGTTGCCATGCCACCCTCCAGGTGATCTTCCCAACACAGGGATCAAACCCAGGTCTCCCCCACTGCAGGTGGATTCTTTACATTTTGAGCCACCAGGGAAGTCCTTGACCAAAGAATACGAAGAACTAACTCAACAAGAGACCTGCAACCCCGCCCCTCACTGGTCATCATGGCATCGTTAACAACTGCCAAGATACGGAAACAATCCAAGTGCCTGTCATCAGATGAATGGATAAGGAAGATGTGGTGTGTATATATTAATAATACAATGAAATACTTCTCAGTCATAAAGAAGGAACGTGTTTTTATTTTATTTAATCTTCATGAATGTAAAGTTCCATGGCTAGGTATGGCTGGTGCCTGCCTGCTGGTCAGTTGAGTCTACCCCATGCTGTAATAACACAGCCCCCTGCCTTCCCGACCATGCCCCACACCTCTGCTCCCACATCACCCTGTACCAGCCTGCTCCCCATGCGGACACCATGCTGACTAAGCATGCAGTGGATGTGAAGGTGGTACCTTCAGGCACTTAGTTCAGGAACAAGAGAAGCTAAATGATTCAAATAAGCACAACTAGTGATGAAGACAGGGTTTGGGGACAAAAGCCGATAGAAAACATTCTTCGCTGATCACTTTCTCTTCATTGATATAAGTGAGTCTTGGGAACAAATAGTCCCTCCCTTCCTACCCCCTCAAGGACCCCAAGGAGAGGCACAGAAAGTCAAAAACAAAAGCAAAGAATAATTCTGTTACCAAATTTACCAATTATCAACAATTGGAGTCATGGTTACTCAGGTACCAATTAAAAGCAGAAAGCTGACTCTACATCCCTGTCACATTTCCAGGAAACGTTCAAATGTAAAAGCAGCAAATGTCAAATTAAGCGAGTTCCAAGTATGAGGTATTTTAAGGAGGAATGTTGATTAATTCATGGGCGACTCCATACTGTTTGGCAGGAAGACCAGGCAGGTTTTATTAAAGGAAGCGGAACTCCTAGCCTGGTGTATCAGCTGCTATGATTCCAGTTCCGAGTGACAGTTCTCTTCCGGCCTGATGGCCCTGCTTCCGGGATGTCCTTTAGGCCCCTGGCATCAGGGACAACCACATCAATGGCTGTCAGAACACCAGCCGTCCTCCCTAAGTGATCTTATCTACCAGTATTCTGGCGTGGAGAATCCCATGGACAGAGGAGCCTGGCGGGCTACGGTCCAAAGGGTCGCAAAGGGTCAGACACGACTGACTAACACTTTCACAAGTTGGGCTAGTCCTCACCCTGGCGAAACTAGTCAGCTCTGTGATACAGACAGAGGAGGTGACCTCTTTTTCTTCCACAAGTCCTCGACGTCCCAAATGCCCCAGACACATGGGACTCCCACTTAGAAACAGCCAGAGGAAGCAAAGATGCAGAGAATGGCTGATATAAATATCAACTTACCACAAGCCAGAGACTTGCCCCTAAGAGGGCAGAAACTACTTTGCTACCTCCAATCTGCAAATACCAACCCTCTGTCTGTGGCATCATGTCCCTTAGTAATCACACATGGAAGAGGGGATCTCTGTTCAGCCCTGGTGCTGGCCAATGTTCACGCCAAGTGAGGAATAAACCCAGGAAAGGGGCACAGCTGGGATATGGTGCATATATCTTTGGTATACAGTAGGCATCCAGTAGGAGTACGCTCTTTTACACGCTTGGCACTGCACCTTACGCTGCCAGCGAGGTGCTCACATTTTCACGGCACTTCATATGGCTTCTACCTCTAGTTGTGGTGCCGACACTGAAAGGTGAGGGGCAGCCTGAGAGCTAGCTGGCGTGAGGGTCTCCAGGCAGCAGGGCTGAGGAGGGTGCCGGCAACAGGCGGCCTCGCCCACCCTCCACTATCCAAGACAGTGACCACCAGCCACATGGGGCTGTTTTTTTTTCCTTAATTCATTTTTTTTTAATTGAAGGATAACTGCTTTACTTAATTTTGTTGGTTTCTGCCAAACATCAACATGAATCAGCCATAGGTACACACGTGTCCCCTTTCTCTTGAACCTCCCTCCCATCTCACCCTTCTAAGTTGTTATAGAGCCCCTGTTTTGAGATCCCTTTAAATCTAAACTTAGTGAAATTAAATGTCAAGTTCCACACTCACACTGACCACATCTGAGGTGCTCACAGTCACAGTGGCTGTCGGATACAATGTGGATGCCACACGCTTCCAACATCACAGAAGGTTCTACTGGATGGTGTGGGGCCAGATGCTTGAAAACAATAAAAAAAAATGGACAAGACACCCTGGCTTTTACTGTCAGCGTGCGTGGTAGTTCTAAACAATACAGGGATAAAAGATGCTCCCTGTCCCCCCACCTCCGGGCCTCCTCACATCCTGTCGTCCAAATCTCCCTGGTGATACAGAGTAACTCAACCACAAGCTGACAACCATCTCAGCTGCATCACTGCTCACATGATGTTAAAAAAGGGAGGGGGGATAATGTGAGTTCTACTCCCTTTCTCTGTCTATAAGAGAACCACCTTAAAGAAAGCCTACAGCTAATTCTACAAAAAATCTAGAAAGAAAACTAGTAAAAGAATCTATAATTACCAAATGGTGTATAGCCCCTGAAAATGGCATGTATACAAGGGGGCAGGCAGATAACCCAGGGCACTTTTCTTGTATCAAATGCACCTGTTCACAGGGCAGAGAAAAGGCAAGGACCTCAGGGCTCTCGTTCCACAGCAGGATCATGTCCCAAAGAAGGTTCTAAAATAAACTTCTTCCAGACCAGACTGGAAGCCACAGAGAACTGCTCAGCTCTCTATGACGATCTGGGCATTAAACATTGATGGGCTATGGACCTTTTCCTAAAAGGATATTAAAAATGCACATTGTTTCTAATTTCAAATCCTGAGACGGTCTGTAAAGCTATCAGACAGTTCTGTGTTTTTGATTTCTCATGCAGTCCTCCCCTCTCGGCCGTTGCTGCTCTGTCTCCCTCCCCACAGGAGAAGGTGAACACTCTCCAAGACTGCATGCTCACTCTCTCAGTGGATCAACTACACTTCTTTTCCGTGACTGCCCTAGAGCTTACAGCACGCACTTTGTAACTAACTTAAGTCCCTCTTCAAACAACACTGCAGTATCAACACCTGGGGTGCAGGTCCCGCAAAGGGCATCCCAATTCCTCCCTCCCATCCCTGGTGACTCGGCCGCCCCTTCAGCTCCCACTTCCCCAAGCCAGCCTCACCCAGGGCAGCATAACTGTGACAGACTGAAACACAGTTAACTTTCAGATGAAGAATTTTAAAAAAACTAAAAATGTATCCCGTCTTGATATATTCCTTCTCTCATACTCTTCTTTATGGAGATCTGAGTTTCTGACCTGCATCATTTTCCTTCTGCCCTGAGGAACTTCTTTCAACATTCCCTGCCAGATAGGCCTGCTGGAGATGAAGTCTCTTTTTGTCGGTCTGAGAAAGTCTCTATTTCTCCTGCGTCTTTGCCAGGTAACTTCATTGAATACAGAATTCTCGACTGGTGGGGGTCTTCTTCACCACCTGAAATACCATCCTCTACTTTCTTCCTGTGTGCATGGCTTCTGACAAGAAGCCCTGCTGATTCCTGTCCTTATTTCTCTAGGTAGTGATGCTTCATCTCTAAATTAAAAAACTTTCCAGTAAAACACCTTCCTCTTAAAACAGATACCCTCTTTATGGAACTCATAAAATTCTCAGTGGGGTAAACCTGAACAACACATACAATACAAGCCAATTAATGAGGCTCAAGAAGATGGACAGGGTCATAGAAGCATCTGTGAAGGGTCTTGCCTGACTGCTGCATTGCAATGCTTAAAATAATTCCACGACCTGCAAGAAAACTGGTGTAAATGAATCTGACTGCTGATAAGATGCCCCAAACTGTCAGACAGCCCAGCATGTCCAGCTGGTATCTGACCCAGGGATAATCAACTCCCATCCCCCTCAGGAGGCTCCTGTCAGGTGTGCGAGTCAGTACTTGGAAACACTTAACCGCTAAACATTCGCCAGACAAACCCGAAAAAAAAAAAAAAACACTGAGATAAAGAGTAGAGAATGCTTACTGCTTGCTTGCTGGCCATTTGTCAGCTTCACAGAAAGAATGGTTAAAAACTATTATGAACCCAATAAAACAGAGGCCTATCTATGGTGGTTTTAGGGATAATGAACCAACTGGGAAACTTTCATAGTACAGAATATTGTCCTTGCAGTCAACTCATTGATTCAGGGACCAAATATTTTAAGACGATGCTTCTGGGAATTCCCTGGCGATGCTTCTGGGAATTCCCTGGAGGGCCAATGGTTTCACTGCCAGGGCCCAGAATTGATCCTTGGTCAGGGAACTAAGAGTCCACAAGCCACGCAGCACCACCCCTCCCCCCAAAAAAGATGATGCCTCCTAAATTTATCCATCATCCACTCTGAACTGCATTCATTCTGCACTTGACCCCTTGAAGGATGGGCTTCCACCTGCTCCAGGTGGCCTAGTGAAAGAGCCTTGTCTCTGCTGCAGAAAGTAGATGCCAGTGGCTCTGCTGTCTCCCTAAGCCCTGAGGCCTTGGTCACATGGCCCATCAAAAACCGACAGTGCCGGGGGGAGCGGCCAGCGTTCTAAGCAGGACTCACACTCAGAGGCAGGGCGCCAGGGGCTTCATTAACCACACCCTGGTAACGGGCCATATGCTACGAATGTCAGAAGCAGGCCTTCAGGGGCAAATCAGTGATTTGTTCATCCGCATCATGGGTTCTCACCAGTGACATGAGTGGCCTTCATGAAATAGGAGTGGCCACGGTAATAGCAACATAAACAGAATGCAGAAGTCCACCTGCCGCACAGCTTCCATGCGTGGGAACCTGCCCCAGGTTCCCGCGCCCGTGGGCAAGGCCGTGTACTCTGACAGGACACAGACCCAGGGTCCCATGTAGACCCTACAATGGAACAGTTCCTCGTGTCTGCTTGTTACCAGGCCTCTCTATAATCAATCCCGTGGAGCCTCTGGTCTGATGGCCGTTCCCATCTCATCTTGCAGAGGGGTTATGGGGTGGAATAACTAACGCTCACCCACTTCAAACATCCTGGAGCTGATTATCACCCGCCAGAAAGAATCTGAGAAGTGTCACGGCCAGGTTGATTAGGTCAGTTCCCGGCAGTGGTTTATCCATCTTCCCTCCTGTCCATCAGATGGTCGGTGTCACATATAAATCAGAGAGTAATCATTTAAAATTTCATCTTTAATATCTGTTCTTTTTTAAAAAGAAAAGGAGGGGGGGCCTTCGAGTTTCAGACTCCCTAGAAAATTACAGACTGGAGAGGCCAATTACAATCATTGCCTCAGCCGGGATGTGCATCACATGGCTCCAGAGCATCACTGGAGAGCGGAGAACAGGAGGGGTGACTCACTGTCACGCGCTGTGTAATGGAGCCTGTTCCACACGGGGACAAAGCGGCACCTGCCCAGCAGCATTAACCATCGCCATAGCAACTGTTGTCAGGCCAACAGGCCTTTTCAAAGCAATCAAAGAAAATGTAAATCAAGGAAGCTTTCTGGACTCAAAAGTGGAGGAATAGGGCCCCCGGCTCACTCCTGGATTGACTTCATGAGGGAGTGCTCATTATGGGTGAAGCGACTTAGCAGCAGCAGCAGCTTTATGGGTTTAACTCTGAGAGCCAACTGGACATTTCTTTAACATTGAAGAAGTGCCCGTGACATAAAGCCTGGGGTCTTGCCAGCTTTCCCCCCATCCCTCACAGGCCATGCTAACAGATGGTAGAGCTGAACACAGAGAAACGAACAGTCCTAGAAGTCAAAGGACAGAGAGGCAAGGAGAAGATCTGTGTCTGGAAGAGCTTACTGACTCCAAGTGCAAAGTACACCAAAAAGAAATGAAATCAGCTCTCTATGGGAACCCACAGAGTGAACAGGCGAGAGGAGGGATGACGAGATGGAGGGGCAGGACACAGGGAGGTCAAGACGGAAAATGAGTATGACTCCGAAAAGGTAAAATGCTGTCTCCCAGGGTGGGAAACAGTTCATCGCCACATCAAGGATAAAGATAACATTCACTGCAAATTCTGAGAGCTTATTTCTCACATACTTTTCAGATCTCCTTTTACAGCAGATCACAGGTAAAATATGGCCTCAGCTGTAATCAAGTCTCAAAATATAAATTCCTTGAAGAGTGTGCAGAAAACAGCAAGCATTAGAACTCCAAAGATACCTCATCTCTAGTGAGACGTGGTCACAAGTAGGCAGTGGGTTCACTCAGAAGAATCATGTTCCAAACAAAGAACAATGTCTGGGTAATAAAGTTAGAGATGAGTGGAGGTGTTAACAGCCCACCCAGCACCTGGAAACCTCTCAGTCAGCTCTATCTCCCGCCGTCAGGTGACTGGGCTTGGTGCACCTGGGGAAGCCAGCCAAGGTGGGGCTCCAGGCCGTTCTTGGAACCCTCCCGCCTGCAGCCACAGACTCCAGAGTCTTCTGCCACTGACAGGCTGTCTCTCACCACTGCCTTCTCTGCCGTCCCATCTTGATCGCACTGACATCTGGGTTCTGAGGGCCTCTTGGTTTCAAAGTCTTTTCTGTGCCTTTCTTTCATATTTCCACTTGAGAGGCTCTCAAAGCATTTCAAAAATCTGGGGAAAACCTGCACTCATCACTTACGACCCATGAGACGGGAGCATCAGGATGCAGGGTTGTAGAACCCTCCCTTCCCCTCCTCACCAAGGACACTGTAGGAGAAGCTCACACTCGCGTATCCTGTATGGAAAGCAGAGGTTTAGTTTTTAAAAAGAAGCAATTTTAGTTCTCAAATCACTGCTGAGACTTTGGCAGAGCAGACACTCCTGAGCTGTGCCCTTGTCTGTGGATGGATTTGGATAACAGCCTAGCAAAGTCAAAGAAAGAGGAGAATAAGAGGGTGTTCAGGATCTGCTCCTCCACCAGACTCAGCCCCCAGTTTTCCACCCTCCCCTCAGGTTCATCTGAGACAGGCGTCTGTGGGAGGTTCTGATACTTAGTATAACGTCTTCATTAAGCGGCGCTGGAGGAACATCTGGGGCACGGGGCAGCCCACTCCCCACTCAGCAAGCATCACCTTGGGTGGGTCCTCCCAGGTGACACCAGAGCACCAGGTGGATAATGGGGACCCTTAGCCAGTCTCAGCTACCCTCCCCCAATCCCATGTCCAGTATCCTGGATGACAGAAAACAGTTCTACAGAGAAAAACAAAACCCAACGGTAAAATAAACCAGGAACCACTCGTCACTGAAATGTTCCCCATCGGCACTGCAGAGACAACACAGACTCTTCAGCAACAGGTCTGGAAGTCAGGGCTCTGTTCACAAAAAAGGCAGCCCTTTTCCCTCTTGGGAAAAGAGGTGTGCGTGTTTTCTTTAGGTTCACAGAATAGCACATTCAAGCCTCAAACATTTAAGTGCACAAGGGTTGTGAAGCTCCCAAGAAGAAAATATTTACTTGACCATCAAGGTCACCTGCCCAATTTCTTAGGGCAATTAGGAAATAATCAACTTTTTTTTTTTTCAGTGAGGCGTACTCCAAATAAACAAAATTTCTGTCTTTTTCCACTCTTTAATCTATTGAATTGGCAAAAATCCACACTGATATGCAGGGCCCAATGCTAGAGAAACAGCACCTGCTAATGACCTGAGGAGGAGCCTCTCGATAAAAGCAGCATACCCTGACTGTGTGTCCAGAGGCTACAGGTCTGGGAACTTACGCCAAGAATCAACCCAGGTACAGAGCAAGATTGAGGACACGATGCACCTTCCCAGCACTGCCCCTGAGAGGAGAGGCTAGGATATAGCTTAAACGCCCAGCAAGAGCAGTTAGCTAAACAGACTCGGCTACCTCTCATGGTGAAAACAGGAGGCACTCGTTAAAACTGAGGTTGAAAAGATGATTTGAAGATATGCAAAAATGGCTGTATCATTAGGAAAAATTAGGTTATGAAACAGTGCTCTGTGATCCTGTTTGGTAAATTTATATGAAGATATAGAGGGGGTATACATGCCCTACAGAGGAATGAGGGGAAGTATGACCCAGAAAAGAGACTGACAGTACTTTTGTGCTATGAAGTGAGTGTAGTAAAAGTCACTCAGTCATGTCTGACTCTTTGCAACCCCATGGACTGTAGCCTGCCAGGCTCCTATGTCCATGGAATTCTCTAGTCAAGAAAACTGGAGTGCATTGCGGTTTCCAGATCTCTAGCGGATCTTCCCAACCCAAGGATCGAACCCAGGTCTCCTGCATTGTAGGTGGATTCTTTACCATCTGAGCCACAATGCCAGGTTCCCATGGAAGGGAGAATTAAAAGGTGATTTTATTTTCTTCTTTGAAAAGATAAGACTGAGTATCATCACTGATTTCAAAAGAAGAGTGTTTGAATAAAATGCTCCTACCATGCACTCAGCAAGGAAAAACCTGTCCTGTTACATCTGAGCAGCCGCCCTGCAAGCTCTCAGGCCATGATTCACTATGCAGTGCCATGTTCACTATGCAGTGCCACACTCAGGAAACACCCTGTTTAAGCTCACGATGGGAAGACAGGATGGATCATAAAGACCGGAAGGGACACTTGGGATGGTGGGAAAGCCAGCCTTCAAGATTCCCTAGGCCCTTGTGACCTTGTGCAGCCACACTGCACAGGGCTAACCAGTGTAACCACAGGACACCACAGAGATGACAGTGTGTGACTTCAAAGGCCAGGGCTCTAGGGAAGCCAGCTGTCATGTTGGGAGGACATCTGAGCAGCCCTGTCCATGTGGCAAAAAAACTGAGGCTTCTGGCTAACAGCCAGCGCCACCTTACCAACCCCAAGGGCTATGCAGGAGATGGGCCCTGCCGAACAATGGCTGCAACCTAACCAGAGTTCCCTCCCTGGCAGAACCATCCAGCTCCACGATCCAAATTCCTAACCCACAGAAAACGGTGTGAAAAATGTCTATTGTTGTGTCAAGCCGCTGAGTTAGGGGTAGTTCTCTGCACAGCACTAGATAACGAACACAGATGGTCTGGCTCAAAGCATGACCCCTGTGATCCAGGCAGGCTTTACTTCGCAGGGGCAGGGGGGCCATCACCCACATGGCTGCAGGGAGTGTCCCTGGGGACAGGGGTGGGGACTTTTTTCTGCCACCGGGGTCCAGGGCTCCGCCAGTGACCTGGGAGGCCAGCCAGCTCGCAACAGTGCTTGGTGAACACTCTAAATGGGACAGTAGAGGAGGGGACACCAACCCCGCCTCCCGAGGAGACAGCATCTGAGCTTATCAACAAAGAGAGCTCTGAATCAACCTGGGCTCTGAATCAATCAATCAAGATCACACATGTGGCCCCAAACTGCAGGCCCAGCCCCCAGCAGCACAGACCAGCTTCTACAATGTAACACTCAAAATCGTGCCTGCCACCCAACAACTCCTCATGTGAACTGTTCACTCTTCTGGACTTTTTGATTTCTGCTCCAAGTTCTTCTACAAGTAAGATTATCTTTAACTCTCAATGTTACAACCATTTTTTAAGTGACTTGGGTTAACTGCCCTCTCTATGTAAATGCTACAAGCACAAGCAGTTTGTAATTTAAACAGCATTTTTTCCACTCCCCGCCCTACTCTTTCCTTTTTTTTTTCTTTCTGTCATAAACTTTTGGTAAGGATCTCAGGGTTGCCAGTTACTTTAAACACTGCAATGCAAACAACCACTGGAAGTCGAGACAACTCAGGCTTCCAGGTCAATAAAATTATTATTGCTCAGAATAGTGCAACAGTTTCCGTGTATATCATCAAATCTGCAAACTGGCCAAAAAAAGAAAAAAAGAAATCACCGAAGTAGGAAAGAAGTACCTCTGATATAAATCCATGGAAAAAAAACAGAAATCAGCAATGCAAATACAGGTAAAAAGCAAACCTGAGAAATTTAATTTGGTGACTTAGGAAGAGAAACTAAAGGGACTTCCCTGGTGGTCCAGTGGCTGACTTTGAGCTCCAGTGCAGGGGGCTTGGATTCAATTCCTGGTCAGAGATATAGATTCCACATGCTGCAGTTAAGACCTGGTGCAGACAAATAAATATTAAAAAAAAAAAAAAAAAAAGAACATATAGAAGAAGATAAAAAGAAGAGAAACTAGGCATCTTCTCCCCTTTACTACCAATATTTTTGGAAAGGGGACTCTGTAATGGTTAGTATCAGAATAGAATATAGCGAAATGTTTTCATTGTGAAGTCTAAACAGAAAAATATCTCCATGTAAGGTTTTATTTCATCTTGGACAGATTTTATTTTTTAATGGAGAAAAATGATCAAATAAGTGTTGCCGGGCAGTTTAGCAGGACCCTTGGCTGAAAAACACTCTAGTCCACTCAGCCATCAAAGCCTCCTGTACTGACCTCCCTGGACTCAAGCTGGAAATGCTGCTTCTCCTGCCCTGAGAAGTGAGGCTTCTAAAGATCAATTCAGACGTGACCTGGATTTTAAAGAGCTAAAGTTCTGAGACAGAGGAGTGAAGGCATTTCAGAGGAACTGTACTATCACTCTCCTCATCAACTGGGACAGACATTGTGCAAAGAGTTAGACTCAGAAACTTGACAAGAAGAGTTAAGACCTCTAGATCCTTCCCTTTTTATTACATAAGAGTCGGAACCCACAAAGAATTAAGTCCCTCCCACTCCTTCCCCCAATAACATGTAAAAATGAGTAACAAGCACAAAATAAAATATGACTCACATACATTTTCTACCACGTAGCATTGATTTGTAGCATTTTTCACACCAGAAAAGGTTTGACATTTTATTAACCATAAGGTGCTTCAGTTCAGTTCAGTCGCTCAGTCGTGTCCGACTCTTTGCGACCCCATGAATCACAGCACGCCCGGCCTCCCTGTCCATTACCAACTCCCAGAGTCACTCAGACTCACGTCCATTGAGTCTGTGATGCCATCCAGCCATCTCATCCTCAGTCGTCCCCTTCTCCTCCTGCCCACAATCCCTCCCAGCATCAGAGTCTTTTCCAATGAGTCAGCTCTTCGCATGAGGTGGCCAAAGTACTGGAGCTTCAGCTTTAGCATCATTCCTTATAAAGAAATCCCAGGGCTGATCTCCTTCAGAATGGACTGGTTGGATCTCCTTGCAGTCCAAGGGACTCTCAATCCCCATGAATCACAGCACGCCCGGCCTCCCTGTCCATTACCAACTCCCAGAGTTCACTCAGACTCACGTCCATTGAGTCTGTGATGCCATCCAGCCATCTCATCCTCAGTCGTCCCCTTCTCCTCCTGCCCACAATCCCTCCCAGCATCAGAGTCTTTTCCAATGAGTCAGCTCTTCGCATGAGGTGGCCAAAGTACTGGAGCTTCAGCTTTAGCATCATTCCTTATAAAGAAATCCCAGGGCTGATCTCCTTCAGAATGGACTGGTTGGATCTCCTTGCAGTCCAAGGGACTCTCAAGAGTCTTCTCCAACACCACAGTTCAAAAGCATCAATTTGGCCCTCAGCCTTCTTCACAGTCCAACTCTCACATCCATACATGACCACAGGAAAAACCATAGCCTTGATTAGACAGACCTTTGCTGGCAAAGTAATGTCTCTGCTTCTGAATATACTATCTAGGTTGGTCATAACTTTTCTTCCAAGGAGTAAGCGTCTTTTAATTTCATGGCTGCAGTCACCATCTGCAGTGATTTTGGAGCCCAAAAAAATAAAGTCTGACACTGTTTCCACTGTTTCCCCATCTATTTCCCATGAAGTGATAGGACCAGATGCCACGATCTTCGTTTTCTGAATGTTGAGCTTTAAGCCAACTTTTTCACTCTCCACTTTCACCTTCATCAAGAGGCTTTTTAGCTCCTCTTCACTTTCTGCCATAAGGGTGGTGTCATCTGCAGATCTGAGGTTATTGATAAGGTGCTTAGGTGAATACAAAAAAAAAGCTGATCCATTGACCTTAAATGGTTTAAAACATCATATAAAAACAAAAATCACACTAACGTTCAAGAAAACCTCAGAATTTCAGTTTAGGACTTGAATATCCTGGACAGATTAACCTGTGTGGTAACTACCGGCTAACACTCACAGGTGACGACAGCACCGTGGACAGTGGGTGGCACTCCCTGTAGACACATGACATCTGGTGACTTGTATGCTCTCTGTCGAGTTGCTCACCAGACAAGCAGTGGTGAGCAGCGACTACCCACCTGACAAGCATCATGCTTGGTGCCTGCAATAGTGAGAAGCTTCAGACAGGACCTGCTGGTGGCAGAAGACGCTCACCTCTTGGCTCAGAAGCAAGAAGTATCTGCACTGAGGAACCCTGAGGATGGGCTGAGCAGCACCTGTCTTTCCTCTCACAATAGGTGTTTTCTGTATGACTGTAATGATACACCCCAGTTGGCCCACATATCGATTAACCAGAAGGATTACAGACTACAGGATTCACCACGACCACTTCCGCTAACAAAGTGATGCTTACATACTGAGTTTAACCAACGGAGCTCCCCCACCAACCCAAAAGTTTTTAAGGGCAGGGAAGACAACTCATATAGTCTAAAAGAATAACGAACCTTTAAAAGAATCCTTGTACACTCAGAGGCTTTTTCTGAACCTAAAATTCTTTACAATACAGAGTTATAATATTATTTTACAAACACTGCTATCAAATAGCAATTTAGAAAGTTTATTTTGGCCCAAACACAGAAGCAAATCTTCTTTTTTTCCCCAAAGTTATCACTGGTAAGCTTCTCTATGAATGCCCAAATTCAAAGAACCACAAATGATCACTGATTATTTTAGCTGTGGCATGTGAACCAAGCTCACGCCCAAGTCTGAAGTCAGGACTTTATACAAAGGTACCAAAGTTGCAAAAGCATAATTGGCTTATACACTTTCTAAATAGGATAACTATTTTCTTTCTAATTTTGCCAATGTTAAAACAGAGGTAGCTTGGCTTCCAATGCTTGGAAGCCATCCTGCAAGGTGGTTTGGCATTGGGAAAGCTCTGGAGCGTCCTGCTGACTGTGTTGAAAGGGTCATGCCTATTGGCAAAGCTCTTCAAGTGCTTCTTCCTCCAGGCGAACCTCTTTCGCAGCAAAGCTGACTTGGCAACCTTGTTACTCTCTAGGACCAGGTCTGGTAGGAAGGGCTGCCCTGCTCCCACTGGCCCCTCCTTTTTTTAATGTAGAAATAAATGTCCTGCAAGCATCAGAAATTAAATAAGCAAATGTAGTCATGCCAAAATCTTCCTACCAAAACAAAACATCTGTTCTAACAACAACCAATTAAAGTGATGACAGAGTTGATAAAAAATAGAAGAGATGACCACACTGGTGTTTTTAATGCTTTGTGCCATGAACAGCTCAGGAGTGAGGGGTTCAGCTTGCTCAGGCTTCAGCCTCTCAGATGCAGTCAAGGCTCTGAGAGGAGCATAACTCAGAGAGTGATCAGCCAAAAGCATGGTGCTGTTCCACACTGACGGAGACGGCAACGGCCTTGGGAAACGACGGGAGGGAGGCCTTCGACAGGGTATTCTTCGTTCATCACAAGGATCAATTAAAGCCTCTCCATGACCCTAGATTCTTTACAACTGCTGTTTTAAACGTTTTTCATCAAGTGTTCTCAATTAAATAGGCCATGAAAGTAAATATGAGAATAATATTTAAACTGTAGAGACCAAGGTCTCAGAATGAAACAGTCGAGAAGAGAGGAACCCCCAGCCCAAGGACATCTGTGAAGGGGCAGCCTCTCCATCCCATCTCCCTTCCTCCCACCAAGGAAAGAGCTGCCCAGGCTCTGCGGGTTCCAGTGTGTCTACACTGTGGAGACTTCTGGAAGAAGGCTAACCATGGAAAAACAAGGATCTCTGGTGTCCACGTTCGTGAGGATGTCATCGCATCCAGCCCAGACTCCGCAGCGCTGGGTCCCGTCACAAGCATCATCAGGAGCACATGGATGCCCGGGACTCATGGCGGCCTAAGCAGACAACAGGGAGAATGCGTCACCCGGGCGAGGGTGAGTGTGGTCACACTCTGGCCACTCGTGCTGTTCCATTATAACCGAGACGCTGGGGAATGGGCCCTGGTTACCCGTGAGAAGCAGGAGGCCAACGAAGGCGGGCAGGTCCCCAGGGCCCAGTCAGGGACAGATGCTGACCATGACCAGGAAAAGGACTGCAGCCAAAGAGACACCAGAGCTTCTGAGCAAGACCGTCTGGCCTGTGTGAGGCTGGGCTCAAAGGTCAGAGGGAGCCACTGGCCTGCAAGGGGCGGCAGCACCATGGACAGACCCCGTGGGGTGCGGCGACCCCGCCCACCAATACCTGAGTCCGGAGCTTTAGGCCCAGGGCTCCTTGGAGGTGGTCTCAGGCACAGTCCTCCCCACCACTTCTCACAGATATAGCACTAAGCCCCAACAAAGACTTGCCCCTGCCTGGTCCCCACACCACAGACTGGCCCATCTGGGTGTCAGATGTTTGGGGATGCAATCATATGCCTACCAAGGGGTCTCCCACTAAGTCTGCAATCAAGCAGTCCACGGTGTCCCCTTCCCTGAACGCTAGAGAGGCTCGAGCCAAGACACATGGAGGGTTGCACACTGCAGAGACCCCTCTCCTAGGAAGACCCTCGCCACCTCTGAGAGGCTTGTCAGCCAGAACCAGGGGAAACAAACATCTAAGAGCTGCAGCTGCAAAAATGGTCAATTCAATCACAGTAAAGCTGAAAAGAAAACCTTCTGGTGACCTCACATTCAACAATCAAAAAGTGCCAGAAAAATCTGGGAAAGGGCAAGTGAAAGAAGCTATTTAAGTTTCCTCCTAAAAGAGCAGTGAGTGGCTCAGAAGAGCTCGTGGTCCACATGAAAATGAAAACTCTGCAGCTTGCTCTGCTTAGCAGCTCCAGACCCAGAAGAGCACCTACCCAGAGTCACAGCTCGTAACAATCAGGGGAAGGCTCGGCTTCTGCGACACTGACCAGGACAGCCGGAGCAAGGCACGCCACCAGCTCTCTGCTGGGCCACACACAGGATGGGCCCTGGGACAGGTGAGGGTCAAGGTGACCCAACAACAGGGTTCGATGTCCCCCACCTCTGAACAACGCAGAGTGCGGCCGTCAAGCTTCAGGGCTGACACGCTCACTCCGAAGTCCTCGACGAAAACATAACTGCCTGCTCTTCCTCAGAGCTGTTACAAACTGACCTCACTGTTTACCATTTGTGTATTTAACATGCTGGCATCTCATAAACAGAAATCAAGAAAATCCGAGACTCAGAACAGCTTGCCAGAACAGCGCGTACAGTCAGGTACCATGGAACACTCCTGGCTACAGCAAGATCCCAAAATGTGCTTTTTACGTTTCAAAACATAACTCAAAAATAGATAATAAAATCTTGTCCTACAGACATCTGTTATCTGAGAAAACGTAAACACATGGACAAACATATGTTGTTCGATTCAACAGGATTACAAGAGCCAAACACAGGCACATGTAACATCTTCAAGGAGCTATGGAACACGATGCTCCTTGTTTCTTTACGAAACAAGAATTGGCTGGGACTTCCCGGGTGGTCCAGTGGCTAAGACTCTGCGCTCCCAACGCAGGGGGCCCAGGCTCGATTCCTGGTCAGGGAACTAGATCCCACATGCTACAACTAAATATCCCGCATACCACAACGAAGATCGAAGATCCCCAGTGCCACAATTAAGACCTGGTGCAGCCAAATAAATATTAAAAATAATAGTAACTGGCAGCCTCAGACTAAAAGGTATTACTTGTCACATTGTGCAGTATTCTAATAAGTTGCCCTGGGCAGTTTTGCACCTATGAGGACTTCTTACTCGGGTTGTGCAAGCAATCCCAGCCTGCCGAGGGTGGGTCAGTGACTGTGCAGGTGCCAGAGATGAGGCGACAAGGAGATGGGGGCAAGGAGACCCCTCCAGAAGCAGAGGCACAGGCAGCCCCTACCTCGTGGGGAAAGGAGAGGGAACTTGGGCCAAAGGGCACCAGTGACCCAGGACTGCTGGAGGCTTTCTGTGGAAACCTGGCGGAGTCAGACCCCATTGGGCAAGAAAACTGATTTGAAGCAAAGACAACCGGCTGGCATTCTGAACACAGAAGACAGGTCAGTGTAGGGACAAACGATGGATCCCTGTCACAATTACTGAGGATGAGCTGAACACCTGGCAGGGCACACAGTGATGCCCTTATTCCTCGGCCAAATGTTTGCTAAAGCTCCTACTACGTGCAGGGGAGGCACTCACCTTAAAGGGGCACTGTATCCTTTCACGTGCATCCTTTCCAATGACCTAGGAAGGCAACTGCAGCAGGTGAGAGCCACACCCCGCTCACTGAGCCCAGCACCTCCCCTCTGCCTGCCCCCCAGGGACCTCGCTCTGGGGAGGCCCTCCCGGGTCCCTGGACCACCTTTGAGCATCACGGCTCCTGCTGTGTCCGGGAATACCTGCTGCTGACGAGAAGCCAGCCCAGACTTTCTGAGTACCAGCTGCAGAGAACAAAACGCAGAGCCACAACACCAGCTGGTGGGCAAGGCGACTTCCAGGAAACCAGAGATCTGGTCTTCTTTTCATGGTAAAACTACCCAGATGCCTTGGGCGTCCCCACTGTCCTAGGCTTCTTCATGTCCACATTCTCTTGGTAGCGCTCCCTCACACCTACCGCAGGTTGGGAGTTGAGGCTGCCATACCCACCTCGCCCGGTCAAGGCCAGTGGGATCCATGGGCCTGCTGCTGCCGCCCTGCCCCACCCACGATCTACACCTGCAAATTCAGCACGAAGTTCCTTTCTCTCAGCTCTGGGTTTCATTTATAGGGGCTGGAAACTATCGTGTTTTCTTGCTCATGTAATGAGAAAAATGGGCTTCCCTCATGTCTCAGCAGTAAAGAATCCACCCTGCAATGCAGGAGATGCAGGAGACCTGGGTTGTATCCCTGGGTTGGGAAGATCCCCTGGAGGAGAGCATAGCAACCCACTCCAGTATTCTTGCTGGAAAACTCCCATGGGCAGAGGAGCATGGTGAGGTCATAGAGAGTCGGACAAAGTGACTGAGCACGCACGCAATGAGAAAAATCCTTTGATTAAACATACACATATACACACTCATGCTAATTCATCTTCTAAAGCAAACAAAACTATGTTTAAAAAAAAATTAAGTAGATAAATTGTAATCTCACTGAAATACATCAAACTGTGCTAAAGGATGACACAAAGTGGAAAGAAAAGGATACTAGGAGAATGGTAGAGTCAAACTAAAATCAGATGTCAAGAAGAAGAGACCATTTTTCTTACAGAAGAATTCCAAATCATTAGGGTTTGCCAGACTTAATGAAATACAGGACACCCAATTAAATATGAAGTTCAGATATCTATCACAAGGCACATACTGACATCACAAAACTACTCATTGTTTATCTAAAAATCAAGGTCATCTGGGGTGTCCTGCAACCCTACAAACAATCCATGTGGATGTTTCTGCTCTAGGAGATGGAGTTTACTCTTCCCTGAACCTCTTCAAGGTGGGCTGTGCGAACAGAGTAGGGAAAATCAGGGACCCTGCAGCAGAGAGACCCAGCCAGACGGGCACAGCTCATGTCCTGTAGATGTCACATGTCCCCCTACATGATGAGACATGAAGGGCCCTCCACCCTGTGTGCTCATTTTAAAAGCCCATGCATGCATGCTATGTCATTTCAGTCATGTCCAACTCTTTGTGACCCATGGACTATAGCCTGCCAGGGCTGTCCATGGCATTTTCCAGGCTAGAATACTGGAGTGTGCATTGCCATTTCCTTCTCCAGGGGGATCTTCCCAACCCAGGGATCTGACCCAGGTCTCCTGTGGCTCCTGCATTACAGGTAGATTCTTTACCACTGAGTCACCTGGAAAGCCCCTACCAAGATAATCTCGGTCTAATCGCAAGACACATAGTGGACAAACCCAGGCATGGGGACGTTCTGCAGGGTATCTCAGGACTGTCAGGTCAGGATCATGGAACTGCTGGTGTTCCTCTTTGTTAAAAATGAGAAAGATGGAGAAACTGTCCCAGACAAGGAAAGGCTACGTGGACCCTGAAATGGGATCCTGGGATGGAAAGAGCGAGTGAATGGAGACAGGTAGATCCAAACAAAGTCTGGAGTCTGGTCCACAGTCAGGCACATATGTCAGTTTCTAGTTTTGACAGATGAGCTATGGAAACGCAGGAGGGTGAACAATGAGACAGGTGGGTAGGAGGTATCCAGGAACTCTCTCCTTGGAGTGAAAACTACCCCAAAACAGAAGTTTTACTTAAAAAAAAAAAAATCGGATGTAACAGAATGAAACGACCTGCAGCAATAAGCCTGGGATGGCCCTAGCAAACTTCAAAGGACAAACCTGAGGCAGAAAGTGGTGGGGCTGGTGTGACCCAAAAGCCCTGGAGGGACGTTTCTGGTCATCGTCTTCTGCCACTGGCTCACGTCCCTTGGCAAAGAAATTCTTATTTTCAAAAAAACTTTAAAAAATTAAAATTGTTGGCACTTCATGAGTCTTGTCAACTTCCTCCCTGTGTTTAGCTGGAGAATTTTGAAGACTTTCTACCTTGGCACGTCCTTTGAAGTTTGCTGGGACCGTCTCAGGATTACTGCTGCAGGTCCTGTAACTCAGAGAAGCCAGCATGCTGGGCAAGCCCTGGCCTCCTGATGTCTATCTCTCTGCGTGTGTGTGGCTGTGTGTCCAGCTCATAAGCACATGCACACACATGCACACACAAACTGCGATGCTTGACTTGAATACACAAAAAGCTGGGCACACCTCCAGAGTCCAGGAAACTCCCTTTCTCTTTTTTATTGATTTTTATTGGAGTATAGTTGCTCTACAATATTATATTAGTTTCCTCTGTCCAGCAAAGTGAATCAGCTATATATATACATGTATCTCCTCTTTTTTGGATTTCCTTCCCATTCAGGTCACCACAGATCAGAGTTCCCTGTGCTACACAGTAGGTAGCCATTAGCTGTCTATTTCATACATAGCATCAGTAGTGTGCATATGTTATCTCAGTCTCCGCATTCATCCCTCCCCTCTCCCCCTCTGGTGTCCATACTTGTTCTCTACATCTGTGTCTCTACTTTTGCTTTGCAGATAAGCCCACCTATAACATTTTTCTGGGCTTCTCAGATGGTGCTAGTGGTAAAGAATCCTCCTGACAATGCAGGAGACCTTAGAGACACGGTGTGTTTGATCCCTGAGTCGGGAAGATCCCCTTGAGAAACGAATGGCTACCCACTTTGGTATTCTTGCCTGCAGAATCCCATGGACAGAGGAACCTAGCAGGCTACTATCCAGGGGTCGAACATGACCAAAGTGACTTAGCAGGTACATACCATTTTTCTAGATTCCACATACAGGCGTTAATGTGTGATATTCATTTTTCTCTTTCTGACTTCAGGTAACTCACTTTTATAGAAAACTCTAGAATGAACACTGCCCTCCCTCCTCTCTGCCATCCACCCACCACCAGCACAGATTTGTACCCAACAGCAAGCCTGGTGTGTAAATACAGAGCACCTTTGTGCACATGCTCCACAGCCTCGGTCCAGGATGTTCCTAGAGAACCAGAGCCCTAGGGAAGACCACACTAGAAGCAGTCCACTACCCAGAGGAAGGGTGGTTTCCTGGGCACAAGCCTCAAAAGTGAGATCTGGGCTTTCTGGGGTTTGGCCTGGATCAACCTGAGCATGAACGTCGGAAGGAGAAGCAGGCCGGCCCCTCCTTGGCCCTAGCCATCTTGAGACTGTAAACAAAGTATGTTCAAAGAATTTCTACCAACTCAGATATATACATTTTCAAAAATACAACATGAACATATAAATACAAATATGACTGAGGCAGTGTCCAGATTGGAGGAAACCAAAGAGACATGACCAATGAAATCTGGATCTCAGAGAAGACCCCAGCACATAAAAGTGGGAAAACTAGAGAAATTCACTTTAGAGTTCAAGATTAGCTCACCATATTGTACCCATGTTAATTCCTTCAGTTCAGTTCAGTTCAGTTCAGTTCAGTCACTCAGTCGTGTCCGACTCTTTTCGACATGAATTGCAGCATGCCAGGCCTCCCGGTCCATCACCAACTCCCAGAGTTCACTCAGACTCACATCCATCGAGTCAGTGATGCCATCCAGCCATCTCATCCTCTGTCGTCCCCTTCTCCTCCTGCCCCCAATCCCTCCCAGCATCAGAGTCTTTTCCAATGAGTCAACTCTTCACATGAGGTGGCCAAAATACTGGAGTTTCAGGTTTAGCATCATTCCTTCCAAAGAAATCCCAGGGCTGATCTCCTTCAGAATGGACTTACTTTTGATAACATGCCATGTTCATGTAAGATCTGAATGCAGGAGAGGCTAGAGAAAGAAACTTATTACCATTATGGTAACTTCTTTTCAAGTTCTAAGAACACTTCAAAATAAAAAGTCTGAACAGATACATTTTTGCAAGGAACATGTAAGAGACTATAAAAAGAAACCCTATAGACCACATGCATTCTTTTGTAAAGATATTTCAAAGTTATTGAAAAGAGTATGAAAATTGACTTTTATTTCATTTTTAGACTTAGACTACAAAGTAACCTTTGCAAAGGAAGGCAGCAGAGGTTGAGCCTTACTGTTTGTACCTTGTCAAATGCTAAGGTGGATGGGTGGGTGAATGGATAGATGGGTGAATGGATGGACAGAAGTAAAGACAGGTGGAGGAGGGGTGGCGAAGCAGGTAGGGGAAAGGGGCCAGATCTAGACCCTGCACTGCCTTACTGGCTTGCCTTGGCAAAAGATGGGGGAGACCACCATGTAAACCTCGCATGTGTGCACACCAAGTCGCTTCACTCATATCCAACTCTTCGCTACCCCATGGAGTGTAGCCCACCAGGCTCCTCTCTCCATGGGAGTCTCCAGACAAGAATACTGGAGTGGGTTGCCATGCCCTTCTCCAGGGGATCTTCCCGATCCAGGGACTGAACCTGCATATCTTAAGTCTCCTGCACTGGCAGGCAAGTTCTTTACCACAAGCGCCACCTGGGAAGCCCCTATAAACCTTGTGTTAAATACTAAAATTAATCTACAGAGAAATTGCAGGAAGTCATTTTCTGAGTCTGCTCCCCTGGCGCTGCGTCACTGCAGACTCGACCTGGGCTGGTAGATTTCCCCTCGAGGGGGCAGGAGGAGAAGCAGCAGGTAGCTGGGCCCAGCTACCTATATTCAATCAGAAGACGCTGGCACGAGGGGCTTTAAGATGGCCAGTCCTCCCTCTTCACTGGAATGTCTGCAAGAGTCTCCAAGTAAGGAAAATGCTATCTTATGCTGGGAAGTGGATGTACCAGGGTCTCCTGTCTTACCCTCTTATTTGTCTTAAATAACTCACAGTAAAGTATTTTTAATTGGAAAAGAACAAACAGAAAATGAGCTCAGATCACAGAAGCAATGCTGTTCTGAAATGTTTTTTTTTTTTAATAAATATTTCTATTTACTAAATTACATGCACAATCCATTTTGAAAGGAGCATAGTTCAAGGTACTTAGTCAATTACTGTCAAACACTTTCTGGGAACCTTTTCTCCCAAATTGGATCATGAAAACAAGACGTCTTCAGGATGCCAGCCCTATTAAGACCTTGTCAAAGGAAAAGCCACTTCTCAGAGGGATTAGCACTGCCCTTCTGACCCAAGCAGGATGACAAAGGGCCAGGGAACTGGGAGGGCCAGACCACTGGGCAAAGCCAAAGACACATGGTTCCTACCAAGGCAGGACTCCTCCCCCTAGCCCTGGACCTTTATTCCCCATTCCCGGCACATACCGAAAGCAATAAAAATGATTTTGAAATAAGAGCCATAAAAAGAAAGTTAATTTATCAGTAATTTAGCCTCCCTGAGCCACAGTGTACTATCTGAAGCAGGTGTATCAGTTCAGCCACGTGACAAGAAAGTAGTGACCAGACAGTTGTTTTACATCTGTTTAAAGGGAAAGAAGAACCAAAAAAGGGCATGAATCACAGCCTGGAATCAAGATTGCTCAGAGAAATACCAACAATCTCAGATATGCAGATGATGCTACTCTAACAGCAGAAAGTGAAGAGGAACTAAAGAGCTTCTTGATGGGGGTGAAACAGGAGAGTGAAAAAGTTGGCTTAAAACTTGACATTCAAAAAACTAATATCATGGCATCTGGTCCCATCACTTCATGGCAAATAGATGGGAAAAAATGGAGGCAGTGGCTAGATTTTACTTTCTTGGGGCTCCAAAATCACTGACAATGGTGACTGCAACCATGAAATTAAAAGACGCTTGCTCCTTGGAAGAAAAGCTATGACCAACCTAGACAGCATACTAAAAGGCAGAGACGTTAATTTGCTGACAAAGGTCGTCTAGTCAAAGCCATGGTTTTTCCAGTAGTTGGATGCATTATTGTACAGATGTGAGACTTGGACCATCAAGAAGGCTGAGCACCAAAGAACTGATGCTTTTGAACTGCAGTCCTGGGGAAGACTTTTGAGAGTCCCTTGGAAGGAGATCAAACCAGTCAATCCTAAAGAAAAGCAACCCTAAATATTCACTGGAAGGACTGATGCTGAAGCTGAAGCTCAAATATTTTGTCCACCTGATGTAAAGAGCCAACTCACTGGAAAAGACCCTGATGCTGGGAAAGACTAAATGCAGGAGGAGAAGGGGGCAACAGAGGATGAGGTAATCGGATGGCATCACTGACCCAATGGTCATGAGTTTGAGCAAACTCTGCAAGACAGTGAAGGACAAGGAAACCTGGTGTGCTGCAGTCCATGGGGTCACAAAGAGTTGTACATGACTTAGAGAGTGAACAACAACAAGAACCAAAAAAGGGGCAGGGGGTACAATCGGACCTCTATTCCTGTCTAATCTGAGATGTCACTGCATACAGGAAAGACATAAAGCACGACAAGCATTTCATTATTAGAAATTTAGTTATCAATAGCAATGGAATACTGCTCAGCCATAAAAAAGAATGAAATAATGCCATTTGCAGCAATATGGATGGACCTAGAGATGATCATACCAAGTGAAGTAAGCCAGACAAAGAAAGACAAATATCATGTATCACTTACATGTGGAATGTAAAATAGGACACAAACGAACTTATCTACAAAACAGACTCCCAGACACAGAATAGACTTATGGCTGCCAAGGGAGACAGGGGTGAGGGAGGGATGGAGAGGGAGTTTGGGATTAGCTGACGTAAACTATCATATACAGAATCGATGGACAACAAGATTCTGCTGGACAGCAGAAATCAAAATGACATTATGAGTCAACTATACTTCAATTAAAAAAACTTTTGTTTAATTATCTCTCTTTACACAGGACCCGGCTTGAAGGGCCGACCTGAGACAGAAGAAAAGTCTAGGCTTGATTCAAACCTCCTTTCCCTTAAGTGCAGGGGTTGGTGGTGAAGACTTTAAGTGTTTGGACGGGCAAACATGGAGGTGGAGCTTAAGGGTGGTCAAATATAAAAGGTCCCCTTCCTTGAGGGCTGGAGGACAGGCACAGTTACAGTGCTCATCCAACATCTGAGCGCACGTCCACCAAGTGAGTGGTCCCAAGAGACACATGAGCAGAGGTGAGCAGCAACTGCTGATAAGGGGGTCTCCATCCCTCTCCCCTCCTGCACAGCAGGCCAGTGTTATAAGCTGGGGGAGCCTGGGTCCCTGAGTGAGCAAATGGAGTAGACTCCTACTAACCTAGTCTGTGCTCTGGTGCCAGTAACTTTTATTGTGTGAAGCTACGGAGATTTCTGAGTGTCTCCTGTGGCAGACAGCATTTCCTCTATTTACTTATTTGGCTGGGTCTTAGTTACCGTATGCAGGCTCTTTAGTTGCAGCATGTGGGACCTAGTTCTCTGACTAGAAATCAAACCTGGGCCCCCTGCATAGGGAGCATGGAGTCGTAGGCACTGGACCACCCTGGAAGTCCCTAGCATTTCTTAAGACAGTCCCAATAAAGATACTTCCACTCAGAGAACAATTAACCTAGAACTTCAAAAAAAAGAGCAAGGAAGTTCTAAAATGTTATGTTTAAGATGAAAGTATGCAAAGCTGCTCTCATACATACACATTTCCTCCACTGTCCTACAGAAACACTCACACAAGCAGGAAAAAATTTACATATGAGCATGTATACTAACACATTGCCCACTTGTATTAGGAAAAAAAAAATTTTTTTTAACTAAATGCCCTTCAAACAAGGGAAGAATACAGCCACTCAATGATCTTTTCTCTGTGGTCCCCACCCTCTCCCCCAAGATGTGTGCTCTGCCCAAATGGCTCTCGAGCTAGACCTTCAATCAGCACTGCCCACAGCTGGCCACGCACAGGGACACCGTAAGGTGTGAATTCTCTGTGATGGGTGATAGCCACTGATGTAGGATGCCAAGCATTGGGGATTTGTCACACTATCCTATTTATGTGAGCTCAAAGTTTTCTATGGCATAAAACTTTGAAAATGTAAATTTCAAAAAAATTGCCATAATTAAAACTAACCTTTGCAATAAACAGAAAAGACTACGCTCATTGCAAGAGGCAAGACCACTAACCCAGGCAGATAAAGCAACTTCTCAAGCATTTGTATCAGTGGTTGGAATGGGCTGCGATTAACCGATTAGTTCACTGAAGCACTCATGTCAATTCAATGGTGATGGAAGCAGTGTGGATTGAGATTAACTTGACAGTGCATGACCTGGCTTGAAAAAACAAAATACTGAGAAAGAATCATTCCCAATGGACCCACATTTTCTAGACTATGCTGTAGACCCTAAGACTCAGTTCCTGTTCTGCTGTTACTGAAATTAAATTTAAGTGGAATATCAAAATATAGTGAAACAAATCACTAACCAAAAACATGCTTTGAAATAACTTTAAATTACAAATTAAAGTCAAAATTTGGAAGTATGGTCCATAAACATTTATTCATATCCCAACTCATAGTTAAACTAGTAATGTAGCTTTTAAACTAGAAAATGCCAAAGCTAGTTATCTGCTTTTTGATGACAGCCATTCTGACAGGTGTGAAGTGATGTCTCATTGTGGTTATAATTTGCATTTCCCTGATGACTAGTGGCATGGAGCATCTTTTAATACGTCTATTGGCCATCTGGATACCTTCTTTGGAAAAGTGTCAGTTTAGGTCCTCTGCCCACTTTTTAATCAACTGTTTCATAGATACTGAGTTGCATAATTTCTGTATAGAATCTGGATATTAACCCCTTATCAGATATGTCATTTGCAAGTTCTTTTCTGATTCAGCAGGTGGCCTTTTCATTTTGCTGACAGTTTCCTTCACCATGCAAAAGCTTTCTAGTTTAATACAGTCCAATTTGCTTATTTTCGCTTTTGTTGCCCTTGCCTGAGGAGACAGATCCAAAAATATATTGCCAAGATCAATGTCAATGTATGTTCTGCCATTTTCTTCTACTTTTATGGTTTATGATTAAGTTTTTAACCCATTTGAGTTTATTTTTGTATAAGAAAAAATAATATTTTGGTATAAGAAAATGGGCTAGTTTCATTCTTTGGGATAAAGAATATTTGGTATAAAAAAAATTTTGGTGTAAGACAATGGGCTAGTTTCATTCTTTTACATGTAGCTATAGACTGGTTCCAAATAGGAAAAGGAGTACGTCAAGGCTGTATATTGTCACCCTGCTTATTAAACTTCTATGCAGAATACATCATGAGAAATGCTGGGTTGGAAGAAACACAAGCTGGAATCAAGATTGCTGGGAGAAATATCAATAACCTCAGATTTGCAGATAATACCACTCTTATGGCAGAAAGTGAAGAGGAACTAAAAAGCCTCTTGATGAAAGTGAAAGAGGAGAGTGAAAAAGTTGATTTAAAGCTCAACATTTAGAAAACGAAGATCATGGCATCTGGTCCCATCACTTCACGGGAAATAGATGGGGAAACAGTAGAAACAGTGTCAGACTTTATTTTGGGGGGCTCCAAAATCACTGCAGATGGTGACTGCAGCCATGAAATTAAAAGACACTTACGCCTTGGAAGAAAAGTTATGACCTACCTAGATAGCGTATTAAAAAGCAGAGACATTACTTTACCCACAAAGGTCTGTCTAGTCAAGGCTATGGTTTTTCCAGTGGTCATGTACGGATGTGAGAGTTGGACTGTGAAGAAAGCTGAGCGCCGAAAAATTGATGCTTTTGAACTGTGGTATTGGAGAAGATTCTTGAGAGTCCCCTGGACTGCAAGGAGATCCAACCAGTCCATTCTGAAGGAGATCAGCCCTGGGATTACTTTGGAAGGAATGATGCTAAAGCTGAAACTCCAGTACTTTGGCCACCTCATGTTTTATTTTGGGGGGCTCCAAAATCACTGCAGATGGTGACTGCAGCCATGAAATTAAAAGACACTTACGCCTTGGAAGAAAAGTTATGACCTACCTAGATAGCGTATTAAAAAGCAGAGACATTACTTTACCCACAAAGGTCTGTCTAGTCAAGGCTATGGTTTTTCCAGTGGTCATGTACGGATGTGAGAGTTGGACTGTGAAGAAAGCTGAGCGCCGAAAAATTGATGCTTTTGAACTGTGGTATTGGAGAAGATTCTTGAGAGTCCCCTGGACTGCAAGGAGATCCAACCAGTCCATTCTGAAGGAGATCAGCCCTGGGATTACTTTGGAAGGAATGATGCTAAAGCTGAAACTCCAGTACTTTGGCCACCTCATGCGAAGAGCTGACTCATTGGAAAAGACTCTGATGCTGGGAGGGATTGGGGGCAGGAGGAGAACGGGACAACCGAGGATGAGATGGCTGGATGGCATCACCGACTCGATGGACGTGAGTCTGAGTGAACTCCGGGAGTTGGTGATGGACAGGGAGGGCTGGTGTGCTGCGATTCATAGGGTCACAAAGAGTCGGACATGACTGAGCGACTGAACTGTCCAGTCTTCCTAATGTTATTTATTGAAGAGACTTTTCCCACTTTATATTCCTGCTTCCTCTGTCAGAGATGAACTGACCATTTGAGTGTGGCCAAAAGGAAGCCCTCATGCACTGTTGGTGGGGATGTAAATTGATGCAGTTACTATGGAAAATAGTTTGGAAATGTCTCAAAAAATTAATAGAACTATCATAAGATCCAGCAATTTCACTTCAGGATATATAACCAAAGAAAACAAAAACAAAACACTAATTGAAAGAGATATAGGCACCTCTATGTTCACTGCAGCATCATTTACAACAGGCAAGATATGGAAGCAACCCAAGTGCCCATCAAAATATGAATGAAAAAGACCATGTGGTTATAAATACACAATGGGATATTAATCAGCCATAAAAAAAGAATGAAATATTGCCATTTGCAACAACATGAATGGATCTAGATGTTATCATGCTAAGTGAAATAAGTCAGGCAGAGAAAGACAAATATCACATGATTTAACTTATATGTGGATTCTAAAAAACAAACAAAGTAAAACAGAAACAGATCGTAGATACAGAGAACAAACTGGTAGTTGCCAGAAAGGGAGGGAGGTGGGAAAAGGAAGTAAAGAAGACCAAGGAACAAATTCCCATTTATAAAATAACTAAGTCACAGGAACATAGTACACAGAGTAGGGAATATAGTCAATAATACTGTAATTTTGTATGGTGACAGATGGTTACTAGAATTATCATGTGATCATTCAGTAATGTATTTAAATGTCGAACTGCTATGTTGTATACCTGAAACTAACATCATATATCAATCATACCTCTATCAATAAAATAGATAATGTAACCTTAACAAAAAGACACTATTAATATCTATTAATGGTCAAAAAAGGAGGTTAACATTGTAAGACACTTTTATTTTCATATGTCTCCCTTATGAATCTAACCTTTTACTCAACAAAATTGTTTCCCACCTGTCAAACACAGACCATGTTTCTAACTGACATACAAAGGCTCTGGAGACAGGCCAGTGATTCCCAGAACCTGGAAAAATACAACAGGATGAGTAAGCCCTGCAAGATGGCTTTGCAAGCCTGTACCAAGGGATTCTGGTCAACATCATCCAACATTCAGGGAAAACAAGAACACACAGACCTGTAAACTTCAGTGCAATTTCAAGTGAACTGAAGGTCAATGGCAAGGACACAAACCCATTTCTAGATCAGCCTACTCCTGGAAGACCAAGTTCCATCCACTGATCTGAGAAGTGTTGAGACTTCATTTCTTTGAACAGATGATGTTTTAGATCAGAAAGACAGTAGTTAAGGAAGTTGCATCAGAAGAAACCTGAGACAGGATGACCTGAAAGACTGTCTTCTGCTGAAACCCAGTTCACTTACTTAGTAGCCACGTCCAGTTCCCCCGTCTTGTGGTGCTTGAGGGTCCACAACATGGATACAAAGCTCAGAAACTGTTAGTTCTCAACTGTGTTTCTATTAACAATGATAATCTGCTATGTACTATAATCCTCCTTCAGGTGGAATAATTTCATTTTTCAAAAGTGAGGTTTACTTTTAGATTATACATTTAAAAAAAAAAAAGAAAAACAACATTCTCAACACTTTTTTTCTTCCAATTTTTATTGGTATATAGTTGATTTACCAAGTTGTGTTACTTTCAAGCATACATCAAAGTGAATCAGTTATACATACACATATACCCACTCTTTCTTTTTTTAGATTCTTTTCCCATCCAGGCCATTATAGATATTGAGTAGAGTACCCTGTGCTATATAGCAGGTTCTCATTAGTTGTCTTATTTTATATATAGTTCAACACTTCCTTTAAAGAAACATCTAGAAAGAAGAGCAGAGCTACTAGGCACAGAGAGAAGGCACATTAAAAGTTTATGAGTCCAGGTCTGGCCAACCTGTAAACAAGAAGACTATTTGGCTATGGAGCTGATTACCTCTCACATTATTAGAAGCCCCTTATAAGTTAAACTGATCTTCCCAGGTGGTGAAGAATGTGCCAATGTAGGAGACACAAGAGACGTGGGTTTAATCCCTGTCAGGAAGATCCCCTGGAGGAGGGCATGGCAATCCACTCCAGTATTCCTGCCTGGAGAACCCATAGAGAGAGGAGCCTGGAGGGCTACGGTTCACAGATCTCAAAGAACTGGACACAAATGAAGCAACTTAGCACACACCTGTTCCATGGCATGTGGGATCTTGGTTCCCTGACCAAGGATCAGACCCACGTCCCCTGCATCACAAAATGGATAACAGACAAACTTTCTCTGTACCAGAATGTATTAGAGACAGCAGATCCAGAGAGTGGGAGACAGATAAATGAGTTACATACCAACCAACAGTCTTAGGTTTATATAACTGGGATCACATTGCATGTATTCTTTGGAGATGTATTTGTTTCATGTAACAGCAGAGCTGCTGTGTTTTCCACGTAATACAGATCTCCACTGTATTCAATTTTTAAAACTAATCAGTCAGTTCTCATAACACCTTTGATGAGAACCTACTTCTTGACCTGATCTGAAACACCATCTTTATTACAAACCAAACTTCTCATCAATAATCAGGCTCCCTTTCAGGCCTCTCATCTCCTCGGTGATCGGTTTCTCTCTTGCTCAGCCAGCACCATCTGTTTTCATTACTGTGACATTGTAATATTACATTTTATATCTAGGAAGGCCAAGTATGCTCCATGAGACAACAGACACATGAAAAGATGCTCAGCATTGCTAATTATTAGAGAAATGTAAATGAAAAGCCAGTGAGGTATCACCTCACACCAATCAGAATGGCCATCTCAAAAAAATCTCCAACAATAAATGCTGGAGAGGTTGTGGAGAATAGGGACTCCTCCTACACTGTTGCTGGGAATGTAAGTTGGTACAGACACTATGGAGAATAGTGTGAAGGTTCCTCGGAAAACGAAAAAAAGAGTTACCACACGACCCAGCAGCCTTACTCTGGGGCATGCATCTGGAGAAAACTGTAATTCAAAAAGATACATTTACCCCAATGCTCAGAGCAGCACTGGAAGCAACCTAAATGTCCACTGATAGAGGAATGGATAAAGAAGAACTGGTGTGTGTGTGTGTGTGTGTGTGTGTAATGGAGTATTAATCAGCCATAAAAAAAGAATGGAAATCATGTCATCTATAGCAACATGAATGGACCTGGAGATTATCATACTAAGTGAGGGAAGTCAGAGAGAGAAAGACAACATATAATATCCCTTACATGTGGAATCTAAAATATGACACAAATGAACTTACCTATGAAACAGACAGTCTCACAGACACAGAGAACAGACTTGTGGTTGCCAAGGGGGAGGGAAGTGGAGGAGGGATGGAGGAGTCGTCTGTGGTCAGCAGATGCAAACTATGATATACAGAATGAATAAACAACAAGGTCCCACTGTATAGCACAGGAACTATACTCAATATCCTATGACAAACCATAATGGAAAAGAGAATGGAAAACAATATATGTATATGTAAAGTGGAATGACTATGCTGTACACCAGAAATTAACTATACTTGTAAATCAACTATAATTCAACAAAATATTTTTTTAATGGTTTGGATAGTATAAAGAGAAATGATAAATTCGTGTCAATAATATAAATTTTTAATTTGTCTTTGGTTAGAATGGTATTAAATAGCAAATAAAAAGCACGATAAGTCCAGAGACCATGGATGAAAGTAAAAAGCTTTATATTGTAGTAACTTTCAGTTCAGTTCAGTCACTCAGTCATGTCCGACTCTTTGCAACCCCATGGACTGTGCACGCTGGGCTTCCCTGTCCATCACTGACTCCCAGAGCTTACTCAAACTCGTGTCCATTCAGTTGGTGATGCCATCCAACCACGTCACCCTCTGTCATCTCCTTCTCCTTCCGCCTTCACTGTTTCCCAGCATCAGGGTCTTTTCCAAGGAGTCAGTTCTTCACATGAGGTGGCCAAAGTACTGGAGCTTCAGCTTCAGCATCAGTACTTCCAATGAATATTCAGGGCTGATCTCCTTTAGAATGGACTGGTTGGATCTCCTTGCAGTCCAAGGGACTCTCAAGAGTCTTCTCCAGCACCACAGTTCGAAAGCATCAGTTCTCAGGCACTCAGCTTTCCTTATGATCCACCTCTCCCATCTGTACTTGGACCTTGGTAGTAACTTTACAGGCACTTTTTCCTGCTTTTTGAGCAAGGAGTCCGGTATTTTGTCTGCAGGTGATCTGGCCAGCCCTTAGATGTCTGAAGTAACAGACCCCATCAAGGTACAGGCTAGGGCACGGGTCCCTCCCTCTGCAGCTCACACTCATGGTTCCATCTGTGGCTTCAGACCAGAACCTCCTCTGACCCCACCCCAGATAATCTGTGTCATCGGTCTGGGTGCAGCCAGGCAGTGACAATGCTGATTTCTCCCGTTACTTTGCTGCATGTCAGAGGCTGAGAACCAGCAGCTTGGATTAAGGCTAGCAGGTACCAAGCATACCTGCCCACCGAAAATCAGTAACGAGAAAGAAAGGCTCTGTTCCCCTTAGAAATGGTGACTCTGAACAGGGCACAGAGCTTCAGGGTTTATATAATGCACCCCCCAGTCCCCATAGCCTTCCCTTCATGGCGTCCTAGAAGCAGAGGAGGAAGATGGAACTATCTCCCCACTCTCACGCCTCCTGCCCACCTGCCTCTCAAAGGTCACTAAGTAGCTGCGTTAATCACAGCCTTTAGAAGCACTAAGCACCTACCAGAAGCCCACAGCACACAAGGGCTAGCACAGATTTCATTTTTCTGTTTGAATTAAATTTCTTCTAAGGCTGACAGAGTTGGCAGCAAATCCAGGTCAGACGTTGCTTTAGGAAACAGAATTCAGAACGAACCTCCGGTAGCACACGTACCCACACCTGGGATAAACCCACTCCACATACATTCCACACTCGGGCACCGGAGCTGTGGACAAAGGGAGCTATGCCACTCCGCTGCTGCCACCCAGTGGCCAGCGGGTGCCATAGCACCACCCAGGAGCTGCCCAGAAGAGGGACTGGGCAGTGCCACGGATTCTGAGTCAGGAGGTGGCCAGGCCATAGCACAGAGGAGACGCAGGACAATAGGTGTGTTCTTGGGAACGGATGTAAGAAAACAAAACCCTAGGTTCCTGCAATGAAGAGTTGTCTCCACCCTAGACCGAGACAAGCTCCAGGAACTAAGTCAAAGCCAGAAGGTGTCCCTGGTTCTGAGCTTACCTGCTTCGGGTCGGAGGCAGCAGCACCAGGGGCTGGAGATTCCAGTTCTATGGTCACAGGCCCGTCGTTCTGAATGTGAACTTGCATGTAGGCGCCGAACTTGCCATCTGTAAGAGCAATGGCAGCCATCACAAGACGTGGAGACCTCAGGTTAAGGCTCTCTGCGATCAGTGCAATCGGAAACCTGGGAGCAGGGCTGGCCAGCCACAGAATAAGGGAAACACAAGACCGCACAGAGCAGAGGGGCCCTGCGTGCCCTGCAGCCATGGAAAGCGGGTGGGCCGGGGAAATCATGCATTAACAGGACTGTGAAGCCATGAGGACATGAAATGTATCAACACTTGGAGGGCACAGAATTTGGTAAAGTTCAAGTTGAACCAACACCACAACTCTGGAATTCCACTTTGGGGCGGACAGCCCAGTGTCCTGGGGTCTCGTGGGGGACAGATGGGCACAGCGGGCTGATGACAGCACTGTTTGACCTTGAGAATCCTGACCCTGGAGACCAGAGAAGGGTGAGAGGTCCCCAGCCCCTCCTTAGAGGATGGAGAGGGAGTGAGAGGGGCTCCCTGGAGGAGGCTCCGCAGGGCACGGACTTGAAAGGCCATGGGATTCAGGGCCCCGGCCAGCTCCAAGGCCTATGCATCCCTCCTGTGACACAGGGAGACCAGTGAGAGGGCTGAGGTTGAGATGCAAGTTCGAGGAGCAGGGGAGTGCTCCTGTGTGCAGTCAGGGTCTGCTCTCTGCATCACGGTCTGAGGGACCATGACTGCCTGCCCAGCCCTGGGGGTCACGGTGCACTACAGCTCAGATGAGCTCTCAAGACGTGGAGGAGGGACACCTGCTTGGTTCTTCACTCTGGTGGTCCCCACAGTCCCCTGGGGAGGAGCCCTCGCTTCACATGGAGCACCCTTCACAGGACGGACACCCTCTGGGGGACAGGCCAAGGAGAAAGCAGCCCAGGAGCCCCCTGGGACTCCCCCCTCCTGAGTGGCTCAGCCCTGGGGCCCCCGGACACCAGAGCCACCACAGCAGCAAGGGGCCCCTCCAAAGATCCGTGACCTCATGGAGGGTCCTGGCAGAGCAGGCTCGGGCAGCGGCACGGGCGACCGAGAGAGGCCAAGCTGCTCGCCACTTTTAGGGCGCCATGGCTCTAGTTCCTGCTGGGCAGCCAGTCGTGCTCGGATGACGGTGGCTTCCTGTGGCCTCCACTTAGACTAAAGTGCCCGTTCAGATCCACAGAGCTTTTGTGCTACCCCTGTCAGGAAAGCTAAAAAGACATCAGCTGGGGAGGAAATCATGTGTTTAATTGCAGGCTAAAAATTATGGCTACAATTAGGAGAACTTTCAGCCGCTGCTCTCCTCAGGGAAGCTGAAGGCAGGCTCAGGAGGAAAGGAATTATTTCCGACCTTGAATTTCTGTTGCCAGGATATACAGCATATGCTTCACCCTGTTTATCATTCTAAGTAGCAAGAAATTTATTTTCTTTGCCTGTTTTTCTTCAGTTAAGAACAGAACTATTGTGTGCCTTTCCACTGGTACGGACAATAAATCCAAAGACATGTTTCAAGAAGTTTTAAAATGTAATATATTTTTTTTCCCAGTCCAGCTCAAGAGTAAAGCCCCCAAGAAAAATTACAATGGTTAGGAAAAATAAAAACATTAAAAAAATAATAATAATATCAAAAGGCAGGAACTTATCTACAAAACTACATCTGGGCTCCAGTGATGATATAATCAAGTTGCTCTGAAATATAAGTCCCACATGTTTCCAGTAGGAACACTCCCCACCGGGGCCAACCCTGCAGGGTCCAAGGGCCCTACCAGCCCCAAACCACAGCGCTCCATGTACCAACAAAGGCTGATGTCCACACCCCTGATGTCAATGCCTGACAGCCTGCTGACCTCCACCAGGAAGCCACGCCCTGCCTCTCTGTGGCCTGGTGTCTTTCAGGATAACCAGCCACCACAAGGAGCGTGCATGTTGAGTATAGGCAGGGCACTGGCTCAGAGCCCGGCAAATCAGCATGCAGGAAAACTGGTCACTCTTTTTTTTATATATATATCTATGTGTGTATGTATGTATTCATTTGGCTGCACCAGGTCTTAGTTACAGCACGCAGGCTCTTTGATCTTCCTCACATCATGCAAGATCTTTAGCAGTGGCATATGAACTCTCGGGGCGGCACATGAGATCTAGTTCCCTGACCTGGGATCGAACTCGGGCCCCCTGCATTGGGAGCTCAGAGTCTTAGCCACTTGACCACTAGGAAAGTCCCTAAAGGCAATTTTTAAAAAATAAGACACAGGTATAGGTGCAGAGAAACTCCTTTCACCCTTGTCACCATCCAAAGACAGGAAATGACTCAGCATGAAAGGAAAAGTTTGAATCTTTCAGCAGGGGAAGCAGGAACAGTTTACAAAACTTCACGGACTAGAGCTCTACAGATTCAGATCTCAACAAAGATGTGACTCCCCCATCGAGAATTCCTAGATTTACATGAACAGTAATGCCTCTGGCATCATAGCACTTGCCAAAGTATGTAACACAGGCTTCCACTGAAAGTTTACTCATGTGATGAAAATGTTTTAAGTATTAACAGTAAAAAGAGAAGAAAATTAAGACTCGATGTGGCTTCCTCCTTTGGTCACTTTCTCTGCAAGATGAACTTGTCAGGGCTGGGAAATGCCCAGAGGGAATATGGGTTGGGATTGGGGTTGGAGGGCAGTCAGAAGTCTCCTGCACTCCTTAAACAACCTTCCACATTCCTCTAGCTCTCTGCCACCTACCACGGATCAGACCTGCAGGGAATACATAGGTAGCTCTTTTTAATCCCATGGAGGCTTCTGATTTGCTGAACAAAGCTGACAGGTAAGCACTTTCCTGGACTGAGCACAAAACGGCTAAGAGTGGGAACAAGATGCTGGAGAGTGGGAACAAGATGCTGGAGAGTGGAGATCCCTCTTTTCAACTGTTCCATTCTGGTATCACATTTATTTTTGTTTCCTAATTATAAAAGCAACACATGCTCAGAACTCAACTCTGAGAATGGTTAAGGACACC
>SJXQ01006308.1:77606-109927 GCA_006408695.1 Aepyceros melampus | reverse complement strand
TGGGGGCTCGGGGCCGCGGGGCTGGGAGCGGCCGGGGGCGGCGCCCGGGAGAACCCTCGGCAGGGGCGGCCGGGCGGGGGTCAGGGCGGCTCCTCCGGGCCCCGCCCGACTGACCTGTGACGCTGGCCCGGGTGACGCGCTGCACCACGGCCTTCATGGCGGCTGCGGCGAGCGGGGCGGCGCCGGGCGGCTTCCGGCCTCCGGGACTCCGCAGGCGGCGCGGCGGCCGGCGCCCTCTGCCGAGGACACCCGGAAACGCGCCCCGGCGCGGCCCCGCCGGCCTCGCCCACCGCAGGTTGGTCCCGCCCTCCGTGTAGCCCCGCCCCGCGGTGGGCCCCGCCCACTCCCCGTTCTTGCCCACCCAGAGCTGAGCCCCGCCCAGACTCAACCCTTTTCCTGGCCCCCACTCCTAGGCGGACTCACAGGTGCTAAGTTTCTGCTCACATCCCACCAGTCATCCCTGCATCCCAGCTTTGTCCTGATTCCTAAACCCAACCGTGTTCCTCCTGCCGTTTTCCCACCCCTCTCACCCCAGATCCTCCCAAATTCCTTTTCCCTTGTCGTCCTGCCTCTGCAGCTCCTCAGAAACCAGACAACAGGATCTGCTGCCTAAAATAGCCATCTAACTGTTTAGGTCAATCCTAAAGGAAATCAACCCTGAACATTCATTAGAAAGACGGATGCTGAAGCTCCAATACTTTGCCACCTGATGCGAAGAGCCAGCTCCTTAGAAAAGACCCTGATGCTGGGAAACATTGAAGGCAGGAGGAAAAGGGAGCAAAAAGAAGATGGTTGGATGGCATCACCGACTAAACGGACATGAGTTTGAATAAGCTCTGGGAGATGGTGGAGGATGGAAGCCTGGTGTGCTGCAGTCTGTGAGATCGCAGAGTCGGACACAACTGAGCAATTGAACAACAACAAACTGTTTAAGTACTCATTTGACCTACCTGTTTCCTGCAGAGATACATGATTCTGTAATTCTAATTCCTTCTCTAATCCTGATATTTGGCCTCTCTCACAAGATTATTAGAAGGTTTGAATAAAATACACTGTGTAAAAGTGCTTGGAAAGCTGCAAAGGACTGTACAAATATTACCCTAACAATCATTGTCACAGATTAAAAAAAAAAAAAAACTCCTCTGAGTGTGTCTTCTTCAGTCTGATAGTGCTGCTGGGTACAGAGGAATTGGGTTCCTGATATTCCTGAACCAAACTTGGGTCTGCCCTGCCCTGCTTTTGTGCTGAGCACCTCAGAAATGGCAGCTGGTTTATGGTCTTTTTGTATCTTAGTTTTCATAATTGTGGGCTTCCCAGGTGGCTCAGTGGTAAAGAATTCAGCTGGCAATGCAAGAGACTAGGGTTCCATCCCTGGGTCAGGGAAAATCCCCTGGAGAAGGAAATGGCACCAACTCCAGTATGCTGCTGCTGCTGCTACTGCTAAGTCGCTTCAATCGTGTCCGACTCTGCGACCCTATAGAGGGCAGCCCACCAGGCTCCCCTGTCCCTGGGATTCTCCATGCAAGAACACTGGAGTGGGTTGCCATTTCCTTCTCCAATGCATGAAAGTGAAAAGTGAAATTGAAGTCACTCAGTCATGTCCGACTCTTCGAGACCCCATGGACTGCAGCCTACCAGGCTCTTCCATCCATGGGATTTTCCAGGCAAGAGTACTAGAGTGGGTTGCCGTTGTCTCCTCCAAACTCCAGTATACTTGTCTGGGAAATTCTATGGACAGAGAAGCCTGTCAGGCTACTGTCCATGAGATCCCGAGTGAGACACGACTTGGCTACTAAGCACACATCACATTCATTTCTGCCCCACTGTGACTGTGCATGGGTGCTGTTATTTGTGGTCCCTTATAGTTTCTTTTTATCCTATTGCTGGAGTTGACGTCTGTCCAGGTGCACTCAGGTCGAAGGTCCCAGGTTTCAGCCTGTGTCATCCCGACACTTCTCTCCTGAAACAGGTCACAAACTCTCATGTGAGAGATGCCTCCTCTATACCAGGAGGAAAGGAGCAGTCTTATTTCCAAAGACAAAAGCTCACCAAGAAGAATCTGAACCAACAAGCTTTGCAGTTTCCCCCGGTTTACTTGCCTACCTCATATTCCTTAACCTGTCATGTTCCTCCATGATTCTTCATGCTTCATCAAACCTAATGACAAAAACACACATACACACACACACAAAAACAAAACAAAACACAGGCCTGCTTCTTTAGGTCTTCATCTCCTTATCAGACTCTCATGTCATGTAAGTGAAGTGAAAGTCGCTCAGTCATCTGACTCTTTGCAACCCCATGGACTGTAGCATGCCAGCCTCCTCGGTCCATGGAATTCTCCAGGCAAGAGTACTGGAGTGGGTAGCTGAAAACTATATAAATTTGTGTGCTTTTCTCCTGTTCATTTGTCTATCACTTTACTTTTTCAGACCTGAGGAGAATAAGGAAAGCTTTTTCCTTCCCTACAAGAGAAAGTTTCAAGTAGAGGACAAGGAACAGTTATTTGGCCAAAAAAAGACTACAAAATAGTAAGGTGGAATGTTAAACACTATGGGGAAACAGTGGGAATAGTGGCAGACTTTATTTTGGGGGGCTCCAAAATCACTGCAGATGGTGACTGCAGCCATGAAATTAAAAGGCGCTTACTCCTTGGAAGAAAAGTTATGACCAACCTAAATAGTATATTCAAAAGCAGAGATATTACTTTGCCAACAAAGGTCTGTCTAGTCAAGACTATGGTTTTTCCAGTAGTCATGTATGGATGTGAGAGTTGGACTGTGAAGAAAGCTGAGCACCAAAGAATTGATGCTTTTGAACTGTGGTGTAGTCGCTCAGTCATCTGACTCTTTGCAACCCCATGGACTGTAGCATGCCAGCCTCCTCGGTCCATGGAATTCTCCAGGCAAGAGTACTGGAGTGGGTAGCTGAAAACTATATAAATTTGTGTGCTTTTCTCCTGTTCATTTGTCTATCACTTTACTTTTTCAGACCTGAGGAGAATAAGGAAAGCTTTTTCCTTCCCTACAAGAGAAAGTTTCAAGTAGAGGACAAGGAACAGTTATTTGGCCAAAAAAAGACTACAAAATAGTAAGGTGGAATGTTAAACACTATGGGGAAACAGTGGGAATAGTGGCAGACTTTATTTTGGGGGGCTCCAAAATCACTGCAGATGGTGACTGCAGCCATGAAATTAAGACAGTTACTCCTAGGAAGAAAAGTTATGACCAACCTAAATAGTATATTCAAAAGCAGAGATATTACTTTGCCAACAAAGGTCTGTCTAGTCAAGACTATGGTTTTTCCAGTAGTCATGTATGGATGTGAGAGTTGGACTGTGAAGAAAGCTGAGCACCAAAGAATTGATGCTTTTGAACTGTGGTGTTGGAGAAGACTCTTGAGAGTCCCTTGGACTGCAAGGAGATCCAACCAGTCCATTCTGAAGATCAACCCTGGGATTTCTTTGGAAGGAATGATGCTAAAGCTGAAACTCCAGTACTTTGGCCACCTCATGCGAAGAGTTGACTCATTGGAAAAGACCCTGATGCTGGGAGGGATTAGGGCAGGAAGAGAAGGGGACAACAGAGGATGAGATGGCTGGATGGCATCACTGACTCGATGGAGGTGTCTGGGTGAGCCCCGGGAGTTGGTGATGGACAGGGAGGCCTGGAGTGCTACAATTCATGGGGTCACAAAGAGTCGGACACAACTGAGAGACTGAACTGAAGTTGCCAAAAATAGTATCACCGGTAGTAAGACAAACATCATACAATTCTGATACTGCACTGAGGAAAGACATGGTATCACTTTTGTGGTATTGTCTGCCAAAAACATATAATCTGAATCCAATCATGAAGGAAGATCAAACCTAAATTAAGGTGCATTCTACAGAGTACAGATTGAAGGCAGGAGAAGGGGATGACAGAGGATGAGATGGCTGGAGGCCACTACTGACTCAGTGGACATGAGTTTGAGACAGCTCCGAGAGATGGTGAAGGACAGGGAAGACTAGCATGCTATCCTCCATGGGGTCACAGAGTTCAACACCACCGAGTGACTGAACAACAACTAGAGTAACTAAAAGAATGCTTTAAAAATGTCAAGGAAAAGAAAATCTGAGATACTTTTCCAAGTTAAACGGAGTTTTCTTTTCCATTTTTGGCACCACACAACAGACAGGATCTTAGTTCCCCAAGCAACAACAGACCCCGGACACCCAGCAGTGAAAGTTCCAAGTCCTAACTATCAGACTGCCAGGGAATTCCATGTCCACACACATATTTCATATACATCTCCTTCTGATTTAGGTGCATTTATGTGGGTTTGTCACTTGCAACCAACGGAGACCAGTGGAGAGAACCCTGCAGCACTGGAGGGCAGGGACCCTGATGTCCTCACTTTGTACCCCCATCTTTAGAATACTAGTAGCCAACTGTTGGGATTTAATCCACATCAGCTGAAAGGATGAGGGTATCTGTGCTGCTACTAAAGAACAGATGGAGTCCACTGAATCCAGTAGTTACAACCCAGTTCATAATACACTTACCAAGCACCCATATAGTACACGAAGGGCTGTTCCAAGTCCAAACTAAACATGGAGGTTTCCCAAACCTCATCTTAAAGGGACCACAAAAGCTCTGTTTGACAGCAACATGAAAGAAGTATAAAGTTACATCAACTAATTTCAGACAACCAAGTTTACAAAGTTCAATATATTTCACTTCAATCTTTCACTCCTGTGAATACAGAAGGACACCCACTGAATATGCAATTTACTTTTCTTCAAGGGGCTATTTATTGCCTATTTTTTATTGTATTTTACAGCAAACTTAAATGTATTCACTTTTCACAAGTGGAAGGTGGAAATCAAGGTATCTCTCAAATGTATATGCTGAACCAAAGTTTTGTTTTCAGAGTTCAGCAGTCAATCACGATTTTGGTCCAGGGCCACTAGTCCATGATTTCAAATAGTTGATGATCCTGGCAGTAACTGGAACAAAATCTTCTCTATATGTGACAATTGTTTCCACATAAAAGCCTTTTGGGGGCTCAGATAGTTCATTTCTTGAGGCATCCTTTTGTTCTACTTTATCACCTTAAAAAAGAAAAAAAAAAAAGCAACATCTGCATCATTATCTTTTTTTATTAAAGTATCACTAACTTCTAACTATACAGCAGTCATTAGAATTAGTAGTCTTGAAAATTAAATAAACTAAGGTAAGAATTACCCCACCCCATCAGATTCCTGACTCCATTGTCAAAAGAAAATTTTTAAATAATTTTTTTAAAAAATGACCACTATAGGGGACTTCTCTGGTAGTCCAGATGCTAAGACTCGGAGTTCCTAATGCAAGGGGTCCCATTTCAATCCCTAATCAGGGAACTAGATCCCACATGCCACAACCAAGTCACCCGAAGTCAATAAATAAAAAAATTTTTTTTTCAAATGACCACTACAGAGATAATTGTTTTAAAAAAGCTCAATATTGAACATGTATACTTTCAGGCCACTGGTAATTTTCAATACCAAACGAAATCATCAGCACAGTTTTTACATAAAAAGCTTTACTGAAATATATTTTTCATATACACGTTTAACTCACTTAAATATGTAATTCAGTAGTTTTTAGTCTTTCCAGATCTGTGCAATCAGCACCAAATAAAGTTTAGAGTACCAGACACACACACAAAAGAAAAAAACCGTGATTTTTTTAGCAGTCGCTCCCCACCAACTCTAGCCTTCAGCCCCAGGCAACCCCTACTCTGGAGGAAACTAGATTTACAGCCCATTTCTGAAAGCTGGAGGATTTCTTCTTTGGCAGGAAATCTATTGGGAAAATTTCAATACTCCAGCACGTTCAAGTCCTGAAGTCTTTTGCTCGCTGAATGGGAGGAGGGCTGATGCTATAGGAGCATCGCCTTTTTAAACCACCTTCTATTGTCTTTTGACATTTCACCGGGAACCTCGCAGATTCTTCAAATTCTGAGGACAGGGACAGCCTCGTTCAATAACTCAGCAAGGTCGGGGGAAAAGGCTCAAAAGGCCTTTCCTGCCTGGTTCCAGGATAACGATGAACAGTCGCCCCAGTGCTCCGTAGAATAAACCTGGGGAAGCGAAGCCACTTCCGCTAACCGCCCAGACACGGCCCACGGAAGGCCACGCGTCTGCGGAGGTCCTGCCCGAGAGCCGTACCTGGGGGCTTGCTCTTTTTCTTACTCAAAAAAATCAAGGAGCCCAGCAGGGTCCAGGCGCCCAGTCCGTAAACTACTGACATCCGCCGGTACCAACTGAGGGCTTGTGCCGGCCGCATGACACCGCCGCGTAAACCACACTCCTCCGAGTCTCGGGTGAAGGCGGGCCTTCCGGTCTGCGCGTCACCGCAGCCTCCAATGAAGAGCCGCTCTGGACAGCCGCTTCTGGCGCTGACCCCCGATGCATCCTGGGGCGTGTAGTACGGACGTCCCGCCCGGAAAGAACTCACGGGTTGGGCTGGGCTCGAGGGCTTCCGTCTTTTGCCTGGAACCTACGACCTTGCCTTCCAGGTGACGGGGCCCTATGACAGCTTCTCTCAAGCAGACCTCTCAGTTCAGTTCAGTTGCTCAGTCGTATCCGATTCTTTGCGACCCCAGGACAGCAGCACGCCAGGCTTCCCTGTCCATCACCAACTTCTGGACCTTGCTCAGACTCCTCCATCCATTTGGTGATGCCATCCAACTGTCTCATCCTCTGTTATCCCCTTCTCTTTCTGCCTTCAATCTTTTCCAGCACCAGGGTCTTTTCCAATGAGTCAGTTCTTTGCATCAAGTGGCCAAAGTATTGGAGCTTGCATAATTGTAACAGCATGCCTTACAAAGGTTTCAGGTGGCCCTTGTTTTGGGGTCCCCCCCCCTTTTTTGGACCCCTTAGCTTGTGGGGTCTTAGTTTCCTGACCAGGGATGAACCCAAGACCCTTGCACTGGAAGCAGAGCCTTAATTACTGGACTGCCAAGGAAGTCCCCTGGCACTTATTTTTATTGTTATATAGTTGATTTACAGTGGTGTCAAGTTTCAGGTGTAGAGAAAAGTGAATCAGTTTACATATACATAGATACCCTTTTTTAGATTCTTTCCCATATAGGTCATTAGAGTATTGAGTCGAGTTTCCTGTACTATAGATTAGGTCCTTATTACTCCTGGAAACTAACAGAGAGGAGCCCAACAAAAGAAATTACTGGATGACAGCTGTCATAGCAATTGTGTGTTAGTTGCTCAGTCACCTCCAACTCTTTGCGGCCTCATGGACTGTGTAGCCCTCCAGGCTCTTCTGTCCATGGGATTCTCCAGACAAGAATACCAGAGTGGGTTGCCATGCCCTCCTCCAGGGGATCTTCTGGACCCAGAGATCAAACCCAGGTCTCCTGCATCCCAAGCAGATTGTTTACCATCTTAGCCATCAGGGGCCTATGTAAAAGGGGACATAACCTCAAAACAAGAATGAACTCCACTGGGTAGAATAGCTAGAATCTTTATAATTGAGGTAACGCTGGTTTATAACATGTTTCACATGTACACTATAATTCAAGTTCTGTATGCACTGCAGTGACTTCACTACCACAATCCCTAGTTTCCCTCCATCACAGTACAACAGACCCCCCTTAATCCATTTCACCCTCCCCATCCCTCCTCCACTGGTAACCACCAATATGTTCTCTATATCTCAGGTGAGGGAGGGACAGTGCCACTCCAGACCACTCAGCCTCAACAGCTGCACATTATTTCTTACCGTTTCCTTATCTGTTAATATTTGGACAGTAAATGAAGATTAAGTTCAGGAATTACTTGTTGGAGAATTTACATGAAACATACTCAGTACTTATAGAGACTTCAGAAATCAAATATGTATTAGCATTATTTTAACCAGTGCTTTCTTCATCCAGATTTATTTCCTTTCTGATCATTATGATTTTCATGTAAGCAAGTTGCCAAAATACATTAGCTCTGATTTTATACAGACTCTAAAAGTTAGGATACAAAAAGCATATGAACATCTACCAATACCAAAATGTTTATGACCTTATAATTTTATGGAGTAAGAAAAGGGCACAGTTAAGGAATACAAATAAATTAAAATCTAAAGAGTTACTAACACTTCCTTTGATTATTTATTAAAATCCACTGGCAAAGTAAAAGAAAAGTTAAGCCTTTATAAACAATTCTGAACACAAAGTGACAGTGTTTTCTTCCATTTCCTGCCTATATCCTTAGGTCAACAAGCACTAGAGACAGCCAGCTTCTTCAGATGGTCCATGAACACCTGCAGACTAACATCATCAGTGAGGATGGGCGCTCCCGTCTCCTGAAATAAAATGACAAGGGTTTACTGGCAGGTATCTTAAAAGCTGGTCAGAAGTCATGAAGTAGGGACTTTCCCCTCAGGAAACTAGAAATGCTGTCCCTCTGCCAAGAATACTCCTGTCACCCATGCCCATCCCCTACTGAGCTAATTTTTTCAAGTGAAGCATAGTTTCCTCACAACACCCTCCCTGATCCACTAAGATCTGGCCATCCCTGCCACTACACAGTTCTGAGCACATGCTCTCTTACTTCATCCTCTGTAATTCTCAGGACTCCTCCAGGGCTGGCTCCCACATGACAGAATTCAAAAGAGCAACAAACTCACCATTAGGAATAAGAACATTAACATCCTCTCTCAAAAACTTATAGAACTATACAGATAATCAGCAGGGGTATATAAGAATTCAATATCACCATCAACTAATAGGACCTAGCTGACATTTACAGAACAATCTATGAATCTATCCAACAGCAGAATACCCAATCAAGTGACCATGGAACATATAGGCCAAACAGACCATATCCTAGGCCATAAAACAAACCATCAAATTTTTTAAAAACTGAAATAATGCAAAGTATATTGTTTAATCACAATGGAATCAAAATAAAATCAGTAACTAAAGACAAAAAGAAAATTTCTGGAAACTAAACAACATTTATAATCCAAAAGACAGAAAGGAACTCTCAAAGGAAATTTTAGAAAATGTATCAAACTGAATGAAAACAAGAATACAACAATCAAAACTTGTGGGACACAGCAAAAGTGGTGTTGCAAAGGGATTCCGAAGCATTAAATGCATACATTGAAGAAGCGAAAAGTCTCAAATCAATAATCGAAACTCCCACCCTCAAGAACCCAGAAAATGAAAGATATAAACCCACAGCAAGCAGAAGAAAATAAAGACTAGAGCAGAAATCAATGACCCAGAAAACAGATAAGAGGACAAGAAAAGGAAGTAACAGGTTTCGAACTGGAATGGAAGAAATAAACTGCTCCTACTTGGAGAAGTCTGTAAAAATTCCCAAGGAATCTACCAAAAAACCCTCAAAGGTAGTAAGTGAGTCAGGAACGTCACAGGACACAAGTCTACAAAAATAACTTTATGTTATGCTTGCTGACTTACGATTCTTTGATTTTATGATGGCGTAAAAGCAATACTCATTCAGTAGAAATCATACACCGCATTTTACATCTTGAGTTTTGGTCTCTTTCCAGGCTAGTGAGTGATACACAGCCCGTTTCCTGTGATAGAAACTGGGCAGGTCCCCATCAGCCACACTAACCACATGGTGAACAACCGAGACACTTACAACCATTCTGACCCAGACAACCACTCTGCTTTCACTTTCAGTTCAGTATTAATAAGTTACATGAGATTGTCTTCACAGGGTCTTTGCAAAGCAGAAAGTTTTTCTATGAAGTGCACTTTTTTAAATGGATTGTGTTTTTGATGTCAAGAAATCTTTGTCTTACCCTAGATTCCAGATCTCTCCTGTGACTTTGAGTTATTATAAAATAACGTTTTGTGTTATTATAAAATATGTTTTGTGTTATGGTTTTGCCTCATTATAGGCTGATATAAGTGCTCTAAGCATGTTTAAGGTAAACCAAGCTAAGCTATGATGTTTGGCAGGTTAGGTGTATTAAATGCATTTTCAACTTATGATGCATTTATTCAGATGTAATCCCACTGTAAGTTAAAAGACCTGTACTAGCAATGAACAACTGGATACTGAAATTAAAAATACAGTATCACTGAGAGTCACTCAAGAAAAAAAGAAAAACTGATGAAAGAAATAAAAACAGACTTACTTAATAAATGGAGAGACATACTGAGTTCACAGATAGGAAAGCTCAATAAAGGTGCCAACTCTCCCCAAATTGACAGAGAGGTTCAATGCAATTCTTATCAAACGTCCAGCAAGATTTTTAAAAGATACAAGATTATTGTACAACTCATATGGAAATGCAAAGAAATCAGAATAGTTAAGGCAGTTTTGAAAAAAAGGTGACAGAAACCAGTCTACCTGATTTCAAAACTTACTATGCAGCTACAATAACCAAGACTGTACAGTGTTAGTAGAGAGAGAAACATAGATCAACAGGACAGAACAGAAGCCCCAGAAGTGGACTCACACAAATATGCCCAAATAACCTCTGACAAATATGCAAAAGCAATCAATGGAAGAAAGGTAGCCTTTTCAAGTAATGGTACTGGAGCAATCGGACACCCATAAACAAAAAATAAACCTAAGCCTCACATCTCATACAAAAATTAACTCAAAATGGATCACAGACTAAAATGCAAACAAAGTAAAAAAAAAAGTCACAGGAGATATTTGGAATCTAGGGTAAGACAAAGATTTCTTCACATCAAAAACCAATCCATTTTAAAAAGTGCACTTCACAGAAACAACTTTTGCTTTGCAAAGACCCTGTGAAGACAATGTATACACGAACCAGAAGTGAGAGAAAACATATGCAAACCATGAGTCCGACAAAAGATTAGCATCAAGAATATATAACTAACTCTAAAAATTCAATCATTTAAAAAAAAAATCCAATTAAAACATAAGACAAAAGACACAGACTTCACCGAAGACACATAGATGAGAAAGCACCAAAAAAGATGTCCAACATCACTAGCTATTAGGAAAATGTAAATCAAAACCACAATGTTATACCACTCACATCTGTCAGGACAGCTAAAATAGGAATAATGACAACATCATATGCAGACAAGGACAGCTTCATACACTGCAGCTGGGGATATAGAAGGAGACAGTCACTCTGAAAAAGAGCATGGCAGTTTCTTTAAAAACTGTGTAACTATCAGCCAACTCAACTAATGAACTCCTAGGCATTTATCACAGAGAAATGAAGACTTATGTTCAAGAAACTTGTACAAGAATGTTTACAGCAGCTTTATTCCTAATGGCCAGAAACTGTGAACACCACAGCTGTCCTTCATGGGTGAATGATAAACTGCAGTACGTCTACACCATGGAACACTACTCAACCAATAAAGGAGCAAATTACCCATACATCCAACAATGTGGATCTCTAAATAAGCAGGCTGAGGGGAGAAAGGCCAGTCCCCCAAGATTATGTGCCATGTGGTTTCCTATATGTTCACTGATTTGCAATAGTTTCTGCTATACAGCAAAGTGATTCAGCTACATATACATGTGTAAACATAATCTTTTTCAAACTCTTTTCCATCACAGCTTATTATAGGATGTTGAATATAGTTCCCTGTGGAACCTTTTTCATGAGAAAATTACAGAAATAGAAACCAGGAGATGAGCTGCCAGGTGTTAGGGAAAGGGTGGAGGCGGGAGGGATGTGAGTGTCACTATAAAATGCAACACAAGAGATCCCTATGGAGATGGAAATGCATATCTGACCTCATCAATGTCCATATCCTGGTTATGATATTGTTATAGCTCTGCAAGATGTTACCACTAGGGGAACTGGGTTAAGGTATAAGGGATCTCTCTATGTTATTTCTTACAACTGCATATAAATTTTAAAAATTACCACCCCCAAGAATGCTCTAAGAATGTAAAATGAAAAATAAGACTCATGTGAGGGAGACATAAATGCTGGGACTAATCAGATAAAGAAAGAAGCTGGAGCTGAGAAGTGAAGAGGAGGGAGGAGGAGTGGTGAGCAGGAGCAGAGAGGAGACAGAGAAGGAAGCAGAGGGCTTGGGGAAACGCTGTGTCTCTCTGAGGGGAAAACATGGAGGTCACAGTTCAGCATCTGGTCCTTTGGCCTGAACCCACTGAACTCCACTGTGCACTCCAGAAGGGGACCCACAAGTCTCCCCGCCCCTAGCCTACACAGTAGACTCTAGTTGCCCCCTCATCCACAGTGGACTGGTTCCAAGACTCCAGTGCCTGACACCACACATGGGTAGCATGGAACCCTGCATATACTAAGGTTTTCCTATACCGGTGTTGACAGGCAGGTGGTGTGGACAGCGTGGATACACCAGACAAAGAGAACACGGGTGAGAGGGAACAGGAAGGTGAGGCTTCACCAGGCTACTCAGAATGGTGTGTAATCAAAAGTCATGAATTATTATTTCTGACCACTTTCTCCGGAGAAGGCAATGGCACCCCACTCCAGTACTCTTGCCTGGAAAATCCCATGGATGGAGGAGCCTGGTAGGCTGCAGTCCATGGATCGCTAAGAGTCGGACACGACTGAGCGACTTCACTTTCACTTTTCACTTTCATGCACTGGAGAAGGAAATGGCAACCCACTCCAGTGTTCTTGCCTGGAGAATCCCAAGGACGGTGGGCTGCCGTCTTTGGGGTCGCACAGAGTCGGAGACGACTGAAGCGACTTAGCAGCAGCAGACCACTTTCTCAGGTAACTGAAACCTTATAAACTGAAAATGTTGGTTACAAAAAATTTTATGTTATTGAAAGTCTTCTTCCTAGCAATACACCCAAATTACTATCTCTAGGCCAAAAAATATTCAATTTGTAGCATTTATTTTTTTTCTCACGTTGGAGTTTTTTTTTTTTGGTCACACCATGTGGCTTGCAGGATCTTAGTTCTAGGGCAGGGCTCGAATCCTGGGACCTGGCAGTGAAAGCGCTGAGTCCTAACCACTGTACTGCAAGGGAATCCTCCAATTTGTAGAATTTAAAAGCAACATTTTAAAAAAGTAGCCTGGCCCCTCCTCAAATTCCTGACATTTACTCACCTGTCCCCAAGCATACAGGTTATTGTGTGTCTGAGATGGATTCACTTTGGACAAAAGAAATCGAGCCTTAAAAAAGAAAAAGTAGATTTAAAGATTAAAAATGGCATTAATATTAGTTTAACAGGAAAAAAAGGTCTTTACTTTTTTTTTTGGTTAAATTAGAAGTTTCTTTACCACATGGGAACCCGTTTGTTCAGTTTATGCCCAAAGGGTCTCCATTCACTGGGCTCCTGAAACACGAGGTGTATTTTACTCTGGTAATTCTCTCCTTTCCACACCAGCACATTCGGACCACTCATTTAGAAAGAAGTTGTATTTGGAAGCCGACCTGCCTGTTGATTTCAGTCACCACGTGAAACGCTGACCAGGCTGTGTGGACTTAGAGCCCTCAGGAGGCATCGTGCACAAGGCCAGCAGAGCAGCGGGCCTAGCTGGCTCACCTGGCTGCCCCCATGCTCTGTGTGGATGTACCGCGGCATCGGGAACCGCGCCTGCAGGATTTCCTGTGCATCATCCAGGGGCGCCTGCAGGAGGTGCTTGAAGTTTTCATACTCGGGCATGTCCTGGTAGCCTGCCTTCCGCCACTGGGCTATGGTCTGCAGCAGACAGACAAATCACAACTTGTTGTGGAGATGCTGTAATGACAGTCTTAGGATGGCCCTGACATTCTAACACTCCACCTGGGACCTGTTTCTAGTGACAAGGTCTTAAGTCAGGAAAGACGAGTGCAGAGGGGAGCCAAGTGGATCTGATCAGGATACCACCATCTGAAAATAGTCTCAGGTTATAAAATACCTGTTAATATTAGAAAACAATTTCTTCCTTAAAGGACATTTGAAATCACTTCTAATGTACATACAACAGAGAGTCAAGTCAGTTTTTAAAAAGAAATGAACTGAAGGTAAAGAATGTATCAATACATAATAGAAAAAAAGAAAACATCCTTGAACATAGAGGATTTTCTTTTGAGGAATCCCTCCTTTCCTTAGAGCACAAACCTCTCTGAGAAAGAAATGAACACCATCCACAGCCATCCTTGGGAACCACAGACCTGGCATAAGGTTCACTGGGCCATGTTATCTCAGATAAACACTCTAGTCCCAAACTTGGTGGTGTTTACTAGTGACTCTAATGCAACTCCGAAAGAACAGTGTGAATATAAAAAGTTCACTGAGAAAAAGTAAACTGATTTTGCCTGACAACTCAGAAAGCAATAAATCATAGTGATTTTAAAGGACCACCTAAAAAAAAGTATGGAGGTTTCTCAGAAAACTAAAGACAGAGCTATCATATATGATCACTTCTGGGCATATATCTGAAAGAACAAAAACACTAATTCAAAAAGATATGTGCACCCCAATCTTCACAGCACACTTCTCACAACTGTCCAGATTTGGAAGCAACCTAAGTGTCCATCAGCAGATGAATGGATAAAGAAAACATGGGATATATACACAATAGGATACTCCTCAGCCCTAAAAAAAGAACAAAATTTTGTCATCTGCAACAATGTGGATAGACTTGGAGGGCATTATGCTAGTGAAATAAGTCAGACAGAGAAAGATAAATACTGGATCAGCTCACTTATATGTGGAATCTGAAAAAGACAACAAATTAGTGAATATAATGAAAGAGAAACAGACACAAAGATCTAGGGAACAAGCTAGCAGTTTCCGGTGGGAGGAGGAAGGGGCAGGATAGAGCTCAAGGATGTACTTAACGTGAGAAAAATAACCTTTAAAAATTGTAAAAAAATTTTTTTAAATGTAAAAGGACCACTTCAGATTTACTTATAGCAAGTAATATTGAAATTACTAAGTATACAAATACCATAACCAAGGTCTTACCTCACCAAGATAAATGACAATTTGGAAGAAAGTGTCCATGAGCAGAATTCTGTCAGCAAGAATGCTGCTGCTGTCCAGGAGCACAGGCTGCAACACAGGGAGAGAATGGCGTGGGTCTTCCCTTGGTGCCCACATGGCCACCTGCCAGGTCCCCGCCTAGGGCCAGCCCCCTGCTTCCCTCCGGGCAGCTGCAGGGCCGAATATACACTGCAGGGAGGTTCACCCCCTCTTTGTGTCAAGTCCCCACTTTCTGCTCCAACTGGGCAGCTCTAGGTTTCAACTTTGTACAAGAAAGAGATTTAAATAATCTCTCATCAACTAGGAAGCAAGATGAATGTTATCTTCTGCTCTAGGAACCAGAAATAATTTCAAATTTTGTTTTGTGCTAGAAATAAATTCTATCAGACGTATTTCTTGCAAATCTACTGCGGTAGATGACAGAGAACTACAACGCCTACGTGAAAAAGAACATCCTTTAATACCAGTTTTAAAGTTCATTTAAAAATATATTTGATTATGACTTTTATTTCAATAATAAAAGTATACTTAAACTCATTAAGGGAAATCTGAAAATTTCTACTAAAGAACAACAAATATTGACATTATGGTTTATTTTTTTTATAGTTTTCATTCCTGGTAGCTTTTAAAAAATCATCTTTAATCTAACATAAGGATTTACTTTATTCTGTTACATAAACTTTGTGAATATTTCTGAAACTTCCCTACTATTGAACATTTGGACTGCTTTCTAATTTTATGCATCCTGTGACTTTTTCCTATGCAAGTTTTTTACTCAGAAATGCTGCTAAATTGCTATAAAGACTCAAAGATTTCTTTCTTATAGTTTCGCTCTAAGAGTGAACTTGCTAGACTAAAAGCACTCCATATCAGGTGATTCCTAGTGCCCAGGGCCCCTACCTCTGGGGCCCGTGGAAGGAGTAGGAATACAGGATGGGCTGGATCATGATGAGGGACTGAGTGAGGTCCTGCCGGGCAAAGTGGTGCCGGTAATACGAAGACTCGTCAGGGCTGTTGTTGAAGACTTGAAGGAATGGAGACCTTCTAAGATGGAACATGAACTGCATTTACAAAGAAAAAAGAACAAAGCACACAACTGTCACCTTCCTAGACCCCCAGAGAGTAGAACTGCCAACACCCGGAGACAGGAGAACCAGCCCTCAGGACCAAGGCCTTCAGGCACGGTGAGCTGAGGCTGGGATGGCAGCCCATGGCCAGGGAACAGGGAGGGGAGAGCTGAAAGATGACCATTCTTTACTGAGGTGAAAGTGGCCGAGATTCGCTGTTCAACAATCGAACATACTCAACACTACCAAACTGCACACTTAAAAATGGGTGAGAGGGTCAATCGTATGCTGTGGGGTTTTCACTACAATTAGAAAAAAATATTTCTAAATAAGAGGGTGTTCTCTGGGGAAGTCAAAGTTTCCACATGGAAGGGCCAAGGTGGAGAAGCTTGGTCTTCTTGTGGGCCTCCTTCTAGCCTTGATGGCTCGCACACAGGCCAGACAGACACACGTCAGAACCGCCCAGCCAGCCCATCCATGAGCTGAGCTCTCGAGCCTCCCTGCAGCCCTCGAGTCCAAGCTACACAAGCTAAAGACTGAAATCTAGGTCAGCTCACCAAATCGAGTATCCGATAAGGTAATACCCATTTGTGTAGCAAAGTCCTAACAAGTTCCCTTAAAAATGAAAGTCTGCTTCTTCCTACTTATTCCTTACTAAGGCATCCCCGAGGGAAGGAGGAAAACGTTGAGTTTGCCTCCTATTCTGGGGAAGCTGCTCTGTGAGGGGCCCGACTCGCACACCCCAGGCCTGGCTACAGGGCTGGCTCCCAGCCCAGTGAAATAGGCGCCTGGCCCTCAGCAAACCGTGAATCAGAGATTATGCCATGGCCTCACAGCAAGGGGCCTGTTCTGCCTTCTCCCAAAGTCTGTGCACCTGCTCTCTGGGTGTCCCCTGTGTCTCCCAAGGGGCTCTGGCAACATCTGACCTTGACCTGAACGACCTTCATCACCTACAGATGAAGTCTCCAAACACATCGAGTCTTCAATTTACCCTGAGAGCAGTGAGCTTTATTTATATGACTTTCTTCTTCTTTTGTTATTTTAACAACATGTATTACTTACCTGAGGATATAGAGAGAAGGAATCTGATAACCTAAATGACATGGGGTCTTCTTTGTTATACTGTCCAAACTTCTGACACTGGTGAGAGAAAACAGGAAAAAAAACAACAATAAAGTGTTACCTGAAAACTCCTGGAAAGAGGGCCACGCCCCACCCTCACCTCCACCCCTTCCTGCTCAGCCCAGCACTGCACTCAACACTCAACACCTGTGTGGGGGGGAGATCTGGGAGGGGCCAGAGCCCCACGTCCTAACAGCTCCCACGCAGTGCCGGCTGGAAGGGGCCAGAAGAGGCATCCCAGGCGACTCTTCCATAGGAAAACCTCCAGGACCAGGATAACCTAACATCCCATCTCTACCACTCCGCTGTCCTCTCACAGGCAAATTTATGAATGTTTTCTTGTCAGTAAGCATTTAACAGGAGGCTTCCTGTGTGCAGTTTTGGATCTGTCAGGAATCCTCTGTTCCTTATTAATTCCTGAATATTCATCCTGAATTAAGAGGAGAGGCAAGCCTCTCCCGGGGGCTGAGGAATCCAGGCATTTCCTTCGTTAGTTTTTCTATATGGTGATAAGTACCCTCTTCCTGTTTATGAACCATACGGTAAAAGTGATTATTTACAACCGGCTCTCTTTCATATGGATGACCTCATGTTTCCTTGATAACTTGTAAATTTTGATTTTATCTCTGCTGAAAATAGCTACCTTGTAAGACAGTATAAATACCTATACAATGTTGAATAAAACACCTCTGCTCAATCAGAGCTTTGGTCCCCGTGCCTTGCTTTCTCTCTCTCTCTCTTTTTCAGGCTGTTCCCCTGGATGCAGAGGCTCTCTGAGTTCACTTTCCTGCCCGGGTTTCTAAGACCCTCTCGAGAAGGCGCTCTGAGCCTTCCCCCCGTTGAGAGGTCTCCTGAGGCCTCTGTGAACAGAGCAAGCCCCATGTCAGGGACTTTACTGGCTTTCTGCGTACACCAAGGAATATCAGCCTTTCTCTCTCCTTTACTTTCTCATCGGTTGACTCTGGACCACCAGGTTCCAGGCCATTAAAGGACCTCAACATTTTGTCTTTCATTCCGATGTCCTTCTCTCACACCCCCTTCTTTCACACACCCTCTGGTCACCAAAGGATCCGACTGCCCACCGTTTGGAGAAAGCTCATCTCTGGCAACGAGCCTCTCTGCATCACATTCTCGCACAGACTTCACCATCATAAAGCCTCTCCTGCCGTGAGCCAGGGGACCCCCAGCCTCTTCAATTTCTCCTGTCAGCCAGCCACTAGAGGAGTAATTTCCTGAACTTCATCATCGAGCAACTGAAGCTCCTCTGCCTCTTCTGACGGCCCAGCCCCCTCCTTCCCCCTGACTGCAGCGGCCTCCTCCATCCCCCTTCCTCATCTCCCAGTCTACAAACAGCTTGACGACCAGGCCAGTGTCACTCATGTCCCTCCTCCAGATGCAGTGCTGACCTCTGACCTGAGCTCCTTCAGGATCTCTCCTGACTACAGGGGGGTGCTTTCCTTGGACATGCTTTGCAAGTTCACACTCAAAATAAACTATTACATTAAAAAAAAAAAAGGAGATTCCTTTCCTCCACCTTCAAGTCGCTCTCCTTTCCCCTTTCCAGCACTCCATCATTCTTGCAATTACCCACACTTAAAATCTGACTCTGCACTGATTTTCTTTTTTGAGTCCATAGACAGTCTGACCAGGTTCGATCAATCCTCCTCACAGTATACATCCTGATTCCAAACTTCCTCTCCCCTCCAACTGTACCGCCACCATCCTAGCCTCCAGCCCCTGGAGCCAGAAAAATCCTCCATGGGCCTCCCCAACAGCAGCCCTTCACCCTCTGGTGGATCTTACATGGTGACAAGTGGTGTGAACACAAGCGTCACACTGCTGACACATCTCCGCTCAAGAACCACACTTGCCCCTTCCCCTCTCTGACTCCACAACCAGGGCACCGCGCGAAAAACCTGCATGGCTGCTCCTCCACTGCACACTCAGGCACCTGTGACCGCGGCCTCTGCAGGTCCCCACACACACTGACCGCACACGTGCCCACAGGCTGGCAGTGCTGCACGCCAGCTCCCCCCAAACCATCCAAGGTCTGGAGGGAAAATGCAGAAGCCGAGCATTCACAGGGACTCCTGAGTCAACCCTCAACACACTCAGGTCTACACCATCATCTCAACAGCCTGTGTGTGGAGCCTCTTCCCACTTGTAAGGCGAGCCCTGGAGAACATGCATATTTGACGCTTTGTTTACACCCTTCTCAGAACCACCAATGCTTGGTATATATAAAAATATATATAAAATAATAGGTTTATTATTATAAACCTATAATATATAAAATAATAGGTTTGAATGACAGTTTTCTTTTCTCAAAAGCAGAACTGAGACCAAGACCAAACTCAGCGCCACTGCCCCCAACTCACCAGCCGGATGAGCTGTCGGTCCAGCCACCGGAGCACGTCTGGCCCCTCTTCGGACTCAGCTCGGAACACCCCCAGCCGGGCCATCAGCACTGCCGCCGCCTCCTGGTCAAACGCCGCTTCGATGTGCTTCAGCTGGCTCTGCACGTCTGCCCAACTGACCAGACATCCCAGGGTGAGGGCCGGCTCTCACACTCACACACGCACCTCTTCTTAATCTCTGTTTCTACACACACACACACATGGTAAGGGCCGGCTCTCACACTCACACATGCACCTCTTCTTAATCTGTTTTTACACACACAAACACACACACACAGGGTGAGGGCCGGCTCTCAACACTCACACATGCACCTCTTCTTAATCTGTTTTTACACACACACACACACACACACACAGGAATACTACTCAGCCACAAAAAAGGGAATTCATTCCACCATTTCCGACAACACGAATGGACCTAGAGGGTGCTATGCTTACTGAGACAAGTCAGACAGAGAAAGACAAACACTAAATACTTTACATTTTCACTTACACGTGGAATCTAAAAAATGAAACAAATGAATATAACAAAACAAACAGATTCACAAATAGAGAACAAGCTAGCGGTTACCAGCCAGGACAGGGAAGAAGGGAGTAGCATAAGAGATAAAATCTACTGGTATAAAATAAACTGGCTACAAGGACGTACTGTACAGCACAGGGACTAGAGCCAACATTTCATGATAACTTTAAGCGGATTACAACCTATTAAAACAGGAGACCACCATGTTGTACACCTGAATCTAATGTGCGCTTGGTCGCTCAGTCATGTCTGACTCTTTGCAACCCCATGGACTGCAGCCCACCAGGCTCCTCTGTCCATGGGACTCTCCAGGCAATAATACCAGAGTGGGTTGCCATGCCCTCCTCCAGGGGACCTTCCCAACACAGGGATTGAACCCAGGTCTCTTGCACTGCAGGCAGATTCTTTACCAACTACTTCAAAAGAGCTTTTTTTTTTTTTTTTTTCAAAACAAAACATAAAGGTTGAGGCCTTTATGTACTAACAAGAAAGGTGTCCTTGACACATTAATGAGAAGCTTATGCGCACTAACACAAAAGCCATCACGTATATAATGCACACACGTGGTACATGACTGCCCAGAAATGGGATTGTGGACAGTGAAGCCAGCACGGTAATTGTACTTCACCTTAGGGGAGGCAGGGAGACCCACTCTTTACATAACTATGTGCTGTTTGAATCTTTTACAAGGACGGTATGCTTATGGGTCACTTATTTGATAAATAATGAAAAATCATTTTTAAAGAACTTATCTCTACGAAAGGAGCATCTTCTAAGCTGAGTGAGCTGCACTGCTGCCTCCTCCCCTGCCCCCTTCTCCCCCACCCGTGTCCCCACTCTGCTCTGATGAGCCAGCAAGGGCTGGTGAGGACCATGCAATCAGTGGATGCAGAGATAAACAACTAGATACTAGATTCCCTCCATAGCAAAGACCAGAGGCTCAGCAGAGAGGAAGCTGGGGTGCTCACTTGCGGGCAACGGTGGTGACACGGATGCGCCGCTGGGTGCTGGAGTGCTGGTAGTGCGTGACGAACTGGATGGCGCCTCGGCCTCCTTGCGGGATCGGGGCGTTGTGCTGCAGGGAAGAGGCCAGCACCCTGTGACTGTCAGTGCAGGGCCCACACAAGCAGTCACAGAGGCTGCAGGTGAGCCCTATGACCAACACCATGGTGACAGCAAGGCTCTCAAGGCATGCTGAATGTGACACTTAAGATCAGGGCTGCTCACTTTTTATAATTCTTACCTCAAAAACAGAGAACCAGCTGGGGCTCAGTGACAACTTACAGGGGTGGGATGTCAGGGGAGGTGGGAGGGGACATGGGTAAACCTATGGCTGATTCATGTTAATGTATGGTAAAAACCAATACTGTAAAGCAAACATCCTTCAATTACAAATGAATAAATTTTTTAAAAAATTAACTAAAGATAAAAATTACAAGAATACTGGAGTGGGTTGCCATTCCCTCCTCTGGGGTATCTTCTCGACCCAGGGATCAAAAAAAAAAAACCAACAAGAGAATCATATTCAAATAAACACTGAACACGACTTAATGATATACACGCTGAGGGATTCCAAGAGGAAAGACACTGATGACTGCAACCTGCTTCAAAGTCCAGCCAAACAGAACGAATGGAGGGAAGGCCAGACATGATGTTAATTACAGAACCTCAGTGGCGGCTACTGGGGTATTCACTGTACAACTCTACTCACTCTTCTGTATATCTGAGTTTAAAACAGTAAAATCCTGGAGAAAAACTGACACACGCAGAAATTCACCAACATTATGATGGCTGATAAAAGCCATTCCTCTTCTGATGACCTTATCAGTTCAATAGAGTGACAAGGGCAATCTCCTGTCTGACTCTGACCAAACCCCAGAAAGAATAAAAAAGATGATGCCAGAATGGTTCAGACCCAACACAAGCCCAAAGTAGCATCAGCTTCTGGAGAAAGAAATCAAAGGTTTGCAATAAATCAGAAAATACAACCGAGAGACATGACTATTCATGAAGAAATCCAGCCCACCTGGTTGACTACTTCAAAGTAGATGCCGAGCGTCGTCGTGGGATCCAGGCCACAGATTTTCCACTGGCTTGTGCCACCGACACCAAACTCCTAGGGGTAAGAAGAGGAATTTAAAATAATTAAGACAAAAAAGATACTCCAGTGACTAACTGCTAATGACAAGTACTGACTCTGAGAAGGACAGGCCCCTTAGACTATCTCACTCCAAACGAAAGCCTGAATTTCGGGTATTCCCTGGCAGTCCAGTGGCTAGGAACTCTGAGCTTCCACTGCAGGGGGGCACAAGTTCAAATCCCAGGTCAAGGAACTAAGATCCCACATCTGCACAGCACAGCCAAAAATTAAAGAAAATCTGAATTTCACTAAAAAAGTAAAATTACAAGCCAGAATAAAGTTTAACACCTATTCAGTTCAGTCACTCAGTCGTGTCCGACTCTTTGCAACCCCATGAATTGCAGCACGCCAGGCCTCCTTGTCCATCACCAACTCCCGGAGTTCACTAAGACTCACGTCCATCAAGTCAGTGAGCCATCCAGCCATCTCATCCTCTGTTGTCCCCTTCTCCTCCTGCCCCCAATCCCTCCCAGCATCAGAGTCTTTTCCAATGAGTCAGCTCTTCCCATGAGGTGGCCAAAGTACTGGAGTTTCAGCTTTAGCATCATTCCTTCCAAAGAAATCCCAGGGCTGATCTCCTTCAGAATGGACTGGTTGGATCTCCTTGTAGTCCAAGGGACTCTCAAGAGTCTTCTCCAACACCACAGATCAAAAGCATCAATTCTTTGGCGCTCAGCTTTCTTCACAGTCCAACTCTCACATCCATACATGACCACTGGAAAAACCATAGCCTTGACTAGACGGACCTTTGTCGGCAAAGTAATGTCTCTGCTTTTGAATTTGCTATCTAGCTGGTCATAACTTTTCTTCCAAGGAGTAAGCGTCTTTTAATTTCATGGCTGCAGTCACCATCTGCAGTGATTTTGGAGCCCAAAAAAAGTCAGCCACTGTTTCCACTGTTTCCCCATCTATTTCCCAAGAAGTGATGGGACCAGATGCCATGATCTTTGTTTTCTGAATGTTGAGCTTTAAGCCAACTTTTCACTCTCCTCTTTCACTTTCATCAAGAGGCTTTTTAGTTCCTCTTCACTGTCTGCCATAACACCTATTACAGTGCTTTAAAATCAGGCTTTTCAAATGGGCACTCTGATCAGTTTTCATTACATCACTGAGATGTATCTCTACACAGACACACATAGTGCAGAACACTGACGTCAACTGAGAGGATCAAGTCAGGGACAGGGAAGAAGTAAATACCAGAAGAGAAAAGAACCACCTGCTTAGCTTGAAAGATCTGTGTGCTTCCCCCACTGTTACTAGACTAAGAAATAATTACAGTACTTGAGCTGTCAAATATTAATTCTTAACCCAATTCCTGTATGCAAAAGCTATGTATAAATTCTTGGTAAGAGAACTGAGATTTTAGCTGTGTGAAGGCTACTTTATGTTGAACAGCTGAACAGCTCCCCAGTGATAAGAAGTTCACTGAAATGTGAAGGGTATCACAGCTTTAAGTATAACATCGAGAAGAAAAGCTACAGGTATCATACACCTAGAACCATGAACCAGGGTCTGAGACATACATTCAACACCTCACTAGGATACGGAAAACGGTCCTTGGAGAGCAACACGACTGCCCATTGAGAGAGTCATGACACCTCTCATACATTTCTCTGAATCCACCCGCGGTGTATAGGGTCAGCTGAGGACAGCTGACATCAGTCCAGTCTCTGTGGAGCCGAGCCAGGAGCCTGTGCCCCAGGGAACAGAACCAGCATCTGAGGAGGTGACGCTCAGGCAGGAGAGGGAAGAGTCACAGTGAAATCAGGCCACAGCTCCTTGTGCTTCATGAGACCTGCCTGAGAAGATCACGGATGGACGGAGGTCTGGGTGTTCGCCTTCCCTTTAACTCCTGCTGGGCAGTGAGGCCAACCCCAGGAATGAGGGAGAGGAAGTAACAAGGGCCTGCCCACCTCCTTTTCTGGCCTTGTTAACCCTTCTCTCCAATCTCTCTACACACTGTCCAACTCCATTTTTAATACGTGAAACTCATTCAAGTTTCAGGTCCACGTGGTTCAGAATACTGTCACCCAAAACATGCCACGTTGGCCTAAGGATTATTTTAAACTGAAGGTCATTTTTTAAAAGCAGACATAAAAAAACTCTGCATCCTCCTCCTGCCAAGAAGGCAGGAGCTTCTGAAGTAACAACCAAGGACATGCTAGATGCCCATCAGTCCAGAGGTGGCACGGAAGAATGTGTCATGACTTGTGCTTAAAAAACCCTCCTTCTTCATGAGTTTCCCAATCTATCTACGTTTCCTCCATCTGCCACTCCTCAGGATCCAAAGTCCCTTTCCTTGTGTTGTCTCTCTTCTACAGATTCACTGCTCTTCTGTTAAGAAGCAACATACTCCCAAGTTCTAACCAGCCCTTGCAGTTGCCCATTACTAGGCACACACGTGCTGTGTATTTGTGCGATGCACACATCAACAAACTTGCTTGTGTGCCTGTTGTTAAGCTGTATTTTGTCAGGTCCCGAACAGTGAAACTGACATGGGCAGAGGAAAAAGGACAATTTTTGTTCCTCCCCTATAGCACCAGCCACCAAGCTGGTGGTCACAAACCATCCAGAGCCCCACAAGGACTTCTCACTAATACACAAACTCCTCAAGCAAGCATTTACCCTGCCTTGATCAGAAGAAAAGGGAAAGATGGAACTAGGAGGCATCATTTTATTGAGACTCAAATACACTGAAACGCAGGGTTATGGAAGGATAACCTAATGCCATCAGAGGAAAGGCTGCTGGCAAACAAGACACTCATGTTGTGCTATCATCTCATTCTACAGGTTTCCTGCTGAGGCAAAAAGGAAACGGCCCCTGTACCTGAGGCAGAGCAGTATTGCCTCCCCACAGCTCGGCTGCAGGCACACAGATCACTCAGGAAGTGTGGGCCCAAAAAGGTTTCACTGCATCTAATCATCCATCCAGCCTCCACTTCACAGCAAATTTACGACAGAAAACAAGTCAAATGAGAAAACAGACACATGGAAACCTCGTGACACTCAAGGACAGAAGATGCTGCCACTTGGCTCTGTCTCTTCAACAGATGTCATCAAACAAAACAAGCTAGAAAGCATAAACAAATGACAGGAAGTCCATTCTAGATCTTAGAAGACTGAGGATACATACTCCCAGATGCAATGCTGGTTAGAGGGAAAAACAGCGGCAAGGGCACTTGGAGAGAAAGCAGGGGAAGAACGTGACCGTGTGTTAGATGGTATCAGGAAACTGCTTTCCTAGACTTGAGAATAGCCTTGTCTTCAGAAGCTGCACACTGAAACACGGACTCAAGACATCTGCAATGTGTTTTCAAAGGCAAAATAGGATAGCGAATATGGCAAATAGAGGATATCAGAGAGGTAACTCAAATGTGGCCAACGGGAGGACAGACAATCCTGACAAAATGTCCAGGATTGATGACCCTAAATGGTGGGAAAACAGGATGCATTATGCTTTTCTCAAACTTCCCAGTGTGTCTGAAAACTGTACTTCCCTCGCCATTGCTGCCTCCATCCCCATCAACAAGTGTCATGGCTGATCCCTACTGGACCCCAAGAGCAGCTCATCAGCCTGAACTAATCGACATCTTCTGAGGCAGATTCTAAGTCTATGGGGAATATTTAGGAACAAGGAAGCCTCCCAAGGCCCCATTGAGAAACAGGACTACAAGTCCCTTAGTACTTGGGGATGATGAGGGACTCATCAGAGGCGCTTGGGGCAGCAACCCACCTCACCCAGAGGGTTACAGGAAAATTCTCACAAATTATCTTGCCTCTGGCAACTTCAAACTCACTCTAGGTAGTCACTAGTGAAACATTCATTGCTGAGGACAGAACTCTGATGTGAAGGGTGAATCTAGTGTGGGCATCCCTGGTGCGTGCCCTGGGCTGCTCGCTGAATCCTCCTGAAAGTGCTATATAGAAGGTCCCATCATTTCCTTTATTCCCCAACAGAGACACTGAGTCCTGGATCCGTGAAGTACCTTGTCCTGACCACCCTCCCCAAGTCCACACCCAGCCCTCCTGTCTACTCTCAAGTTGAAGACAACAGTGGGGAAGGACATAAACATCATCACCCTGCCCAGAGCCAGCCTGGACAGGCCTCACTGGACTGCTGGCGCACCCTTGGTAACTGAAGTATGAGAAGAAGCAGCAGGCCACCAGCAAGGCCACCTCCCCAACTGGTAAGGGCCGAACCATGTTTCCACACACTCGAGGAACACCAACGTCTGCATATACAGTGTCACCCACCGCCCAGCCGACTCGAATAATCTCTGAGAAGTGAGACAAAGGCAGCCCTTCCAAGGGCAATAAGTACATGAGTTTATCCCTAAAGTGCTGTGCTCCATGGAATGGAATGCCTGGTGGTTCTCTGGTGCAACCACCCAAGCAGGAGCAGCAAGTAGGGGGGACCTGGGCCTGGCTCCTCTGTGTCAGCTCTGACCCTGAGCAGGACAATGAACCTCCACGAGCCTCAGCTTCCTCCTCTCTGACCATTTAGATGGATGGATGGAAAGACAGAGATGACACTACCCTTCCACCTCTCTGCAGAGACACAAGCCAACAGGTGACAAAACAGGTGACAGCTTCAACCCATCTAAGCGGTCAAATCTGGGACAGAGGAGGGAAAGGTGATGAAGTTTTTCTTACGTTTTCTGACACACACGGTCCTTTCACATTCAGAGACACACAGGGTCCGATGGCTCCCGCAACCTTCAGCTCCCTTGAGGTCTGAGACAGAATTATACAAGAGCACACAGTCAACAACAACTAAGAACCAGCCTCTTACAAAGGACACAACTAAAACTTAGAGGAAGAAATGGCAGGGCTATCACCTCACCCAGAGAAAACCCTACACACGGTTCTCCATGGCTTCGTTTAAACAAGGCCAACATACTCGGATTTTTAAATCTGAATTCACTTCAGCAAAGTCCATTCTTCATCTATTTAAATAAACCTCAAACATTTGATGATGTTGTTTGAAGTTTAACCTAGATGATTTACTCATTATCGCCAATTCGCAAAGTAATATTTACCATCATATTTTCTAATGGTCACTTTGATTGTTTTCTCAGTGACTCTGGATCAAGGGTATAGGTCTATAGTCCCTGCATGGAAAATAAAAGGCCATACTCATGATGCCGCCCTATTTAAGAGCACTCTGGTCGGTCTGCAGGCAGGTGTTATGCATGAATCAGGGGCTGAGTGGGTGCTCAGCCTACCACCCCTAATCTACGGCCTGCTGTCCTAGGGCAGGGCAGAACCTGCAGGGAGAGCAGACAACTCTGTATTTCAAACACTGATAAATACACAGTTCATTCTTGAGAAGCAAAGCAACCAGGGATAGTGGGATAATTTTGCTAGGAACTTCTTATCTTTAAGTGCCCATGTCCTGCAGGCTGAGGTTTCTCCAAAGCCAACTACTAAATAAGCAGGAACACTATTCTTCCCTTAAATCTTTAGAAATCTATTGTACCTTTACTTCCAAAGTAGCACCAAAGGCCATTCGGAAATTGCCATTAAAATCTTTACTGAAAATTCTTTGGAATGTCTGCTTGAAGAGAGAAGTGTTGAAAGAATCTCCCATCACCATGTAGCCTCTACGAAGAAAAATGAAAAAGAGAGTGAACCTTTAGGAAGACTGAAAGCCATTCAGAGGCTTCCTAGGTATTGACAAACAATTAATTTAGAGAAGAAAATAAAAAGCAAGCCTGTCTATAAAGGTGCTACTGACAATATACTGCTTGCTAATGGTAACAGCCAGTTCAAGCTGTACTCAGGAAAAACACTATTTTTAAAACATGAAACAGTTATTTAGAACAGTGCTTGTATCTTGATCACTATGGCAGTTATATAAACCTACAAGAGATGACAAATACCTCACAGAACTAGACATACTTTTAAAAATGAGTGCATGTAAACACTGGTGAGAGCCAAGTCCAGTCCATAATGGAGTTAACTGTATAGACTAAGTCAAGTTTCCTGGTTGTGACACTGTGCTGTATTTATGTAAGATGCTACCACTGAGCTCCAAAATCACTGCAGAGTCTGCAGCCATGAAATTAAAAGACGCTTACTCCTTGGAAGGAAAGTTATGACCAACCTAGATAGCATATTCAAAAGCAGAGACATTACTTTGCCGACTAAGGTCCGTCTAGTCAAGGCTATTATAGCTTTTCCAGTAGTCATGTGTGGATGTAAGAGTCGGACTGTAAAGAAAGCTGAGTGCCGAAAATTTGATGCTTTTGAACTGTGGAGTTGGAGAAGACTCTTGAGAGTCCCTTGGACTACAAGGAGATCCAACCAGTCCATTCTAAAGGAGATCAGTCCTGGGTGTTCATTGGAAGGAGCGATGCTGAAGCTGAAACTCCAATACTTTGGCCACCTCATGTGAAGAGTTGACTCATTGGAAAAGACCCTGATGCTAGGAAAGATTGAAGGCGGGAGGAGAAGGGGACAACAGAGGATGAGATGGTTGGATGGCATCACCGACTCAATGGACATGAGTTTGGGTAAACTCCGGGAGTTGGTAATGGACAGGAAGGCCTGGCTGCTACAGTCCATGGGGTCACAAAGAGTGGACACGACTGAGCAGCTCAACTGAACCACTGGGAACTGCTGGATGAAAAGTATGGACAGATCACTTCGTACTATGTCTGCAACTCCTTGTGAATCTTAATTACTTCAATTAAAAAAACAAAAATGATACAATCATCAGCTGCATGTGCTCAGCCACACCTGGAACACGCAGGGGTTCTCAAACTCTGCACAAGAGAAACGCTCAGCAACTTTAAATACGCTGATGCCCAGGCCATACCCTGTGCTAATTAAATTCGACTTTAGGAACAGGACTCAAATCAAGAGTAGCTTTTAATGTTTGCGGGTGATTCTGTGGATCTCACCAAAATCCCCAGAGAGTTGTTAAAACCAACCGCCAGGCTGGAGCCTCAGCCTCTGATTCAGGAGGTCTGGAGTGAAGCCCAAGTGTGCACATTTCTAATCAGGCCCCATGGAGCCCTGAGGCGGCTGGTTTGGCCTCATCCTGCTTTGAGGACCATGGCTCCACAATGCCATCCACCCAAGGTGAGGACCTGTGCTCTCAAACCACCCCTCACTGCACCCTCCAGGCTGCAGGAAGTGCAGCTGCTAGGCCAGGGGAGGGGCTCCTAGTTTCTACGGGATTCAGACCTATTTCCTACCCTTCTCACAAGGAAGTGCTAAAGGCCACACATTTCATGCTTGCCATCTTGCCTGGGTGTCTGAACAACTCTAAGAAACGAAGTTCCTCTGAAAAGACAGGTTCCTAGGGAAGCCTGACCTTCTTCTGATCATAGCTTCTTCCTCCGAGAGGTGCACCACCCTCCCCGGCCCAGGAACCACAGCCCGGAGCCAAACAAATGCTCCTGTGAGCCAGCCTGGGCCCTCCCCAAGGTTCCACCCCTCATTTCTCTTTCCTTAGAACCACCACTCTCACTTTACTCAGGGTCTCACTGTCCACATACCCAGTAAGATTTGGGCAACATTTCATCTCCAGGAGTCCAGTCTGATCAAGGGCACAGGCGTAAATATCAATGCAATGACCATTTGCAGCAGTGCGGTTCGCAAGCATCTCATAGTGCTGCAGAGAGAGAAAAACCATCTTCATGGAACAGGGACATCACCCATTAGGTATCCTCAAAGTATTTCGAGATTGGAAGCTACACTTTTTTTATATGGATGTCATAAACGAAACTGTCCCCACGTCCCCTGTTTGATCACATCCACTCTAACCAAGGTCTCAGAACTGGGGCAGATATTTAATGTCAGCAAGATCTGGCAGGTCATCTCAGCAAAAGCAGCTCACCTGTCACACAGCATGGCCTGGGCAGAGCAGAGGTTGCTCCTAAGCAGCCGAAGCCCCACCCTGGGTGACTACACTTACAGCCCATGGCCAGGAGCACCTCCTTGGTTGCCTTTTTCATGAAGCGGGCATTGTCTTTCTCAATGTCATGCCAGGAACGAATAGGAACCTTTAATTCATCTCCAACCACCATGCCAGGTCCCTGGGTCGGGGGTCCCCCAGTGAACAGCATGATCCTGGCTCCCGTGTTTGGAAAAGTGCCCTGTGACAGTGAGTGGCAGCGTGTTAAGAGACACACAGCCCGCCCCAAGCATACTTCCCACAGAGATGCCGCAAACACGCGCTCCCTCGGCTCTTGTGAACTGTCATGAACACTGAGGACACTGCAGCAAAGAGCAGACGACACTACAGACAAGCAGCTTCTCACTTCCAGGCTGAGGCACTGGAGAGCTTTTATTAATTTACTGTGATCCCACTGCCCTAATGGTCTTGTGTTTCTCAAGAAAACTTTCTATAATTTTCAAAATACTGAGGACTCCTTCAGTGTGGACAATAATAATCACTGAAGTACGTTCTGATAAACACAGACAGCTGATTGGCATCACAGCTGATTTTTCAGACAAGACCAAGGAACACACCTTCTGCCATCAAGCTTGCAAGGTTTGGAGGCAGGGCAGTAAATTCTGAGTTACCTCCAACAGGCCTACAGCAATGGACAAGGCAACACCAGTGGATCGCAAAGGCCTCTTCCCCTGAGGTACGGGCCACGGGTCCCTCTGTAGTTCCCCAAGGAGATCAGTGAGGTTCATGTCAATCTTGTGAATGGGCTGCAGAAACCTGCATGATTTTGAATAGACACGTCAAGTCTGAGTTAATAAAGTACTCTGGTCCTCAGCCCACGTAACACATAGCTACTGCTTTTCAAAACTCGTATCAGAGTAGAAAAAACTTGCAGTTTTTTTTTCTTCAAAGTTGTCTCTAACTACAAACACAAAAAAACTCAAAGCAATTTCATACAGGACAATCTCTTAAAGCCTAACATATAATAATTTGCACATGTAGTGTGGAAAGAAAATCAATTTCAAACAGGAGCAAATCAGTTTAATTAAAGTTTAGGTGGCCAAAAAAAAACAACAATCCTAAAGACATGCCTAATAGGAACTCAGTTCTCGTAACGTTCACAAGCAGGGACAACCTTCATTGATCGTTCTGAAGACTCTCTCAACATTTGTCTTAAACACTTGAAGTCATCAGGGAAACACTGGTTTCTTAGAGAAGAGGCTGTAACCATCACCTTGGCCGACAGTTAACCCAGCCCTTGGCTGTTCTACGAGTGCAGCAGGCCACGTGAACCAAGTGCCCAGTCTCAGGTTTGTCTCAGGTCACTCAACAGAAGCCTTTTCAGTGTGCCCAGCTTTACAAAATGGGGGGAGTTCCCTAGTGGCCTAGTGGTTAGGATTATGGGCTTTCACTGTTGCGGCCCAGGTTCAACTCCTGGTTGGGGAACCAAAGTCCCGAAAGCTGCAGTGCTGCAGAAATTAAAAAAAGAAGAAAAGGACAACAGCCACGTGTCTAAGAAGAGGGAAATAACTGTGCGCAGTGCTCTCAAAACCTCTACGGTGATACAACTCTAAAAGGAAAAGCATCCTGAGCAAAACTGCCCCAGCATATATGTGTATGTATATATTTATGTAGATTATAAATTTTAAACATACACTGATGTATTATGCTTATTATTAAACATTAAATATTGATTAGGCTTAATCTTTTTTTCCCTTTTAAAAATAAAATATATCCATTCATCTGCTGATGGACATCTAGGTTGATTCCATGTCCTAGCTATGGTACATATACACAATGGAGTACTACTCAGCCATTAAAAAGAATACATTTGAATCAGTTCTAATGAGGTGGATGAAGCTGGAGCCGATTATACAGAGTGAAGTAAGCCAGAAAGAAAAACACCAATACAGTATACTTACACATATATATGGAATTTAGAAAGATGGTAATGATAAACCTGTACGCAAGATAGCAAAAGAGACACAGATGTATAGAACAGCCTTTTGGACTCTGTGGGAGAGGGAGAGGGTGGGATGAGTTGGCAGAGGGGCAGTGTAACATGTATGATATCATAAGTGAAACGTATCACCAGTCCAGGTTTGATGCAGGATGCAGGATGCTTGGGACTGATGCACGGGGATAATCCAGAGAGAAGGTGTGGGGCGGGAGGGGGGAGGTGAGGGTCATGATTGAAAGTTCATGTACACTCGTGGCTGATTCATGTC
>SJXQ01006308.1:0-77384 GCA_006408695.1 Aepyceros melampus | reverse complement strand
GGGGAGGTGGGGTCGGGATTGGGAGTTCATGTACACTCGTGGCTGATTCACGTCAATGTATAGCAAAACGAATACAGTACTGTAAAGCAAAACAAACTAAAAAATAAAAATTAATTAAAAAAATAAATAAATAAAGCCCTCTTGCCGCACCTGCCCCACACCCCACCCACAGAGCCAGGCTCACCTGCTGGACACGGACGGGCGCTGCTCCTGCGGCTGAGCCGGGCGCACTGGTTGCACAGGCATTGCAGGCTTGGTCAGGCCCAGCATGTCCTACACAAACCAAAAAGACGCATTTCTCATACACAACAAGAGAATGGCTCCTATTTGTTTCCTTTTTCTTAATCAAACTTTAAGAACTATCCCTGCTCCTGCCTGAGGACAAGCTGCACACTGACCTGATCTGCTTGGCAGTAAGGTCCTTCGTACCCCGGAAGACGTAACTCTTGGAGATCCCCTCGCAGCTGAGTTCGTGAACCTGTACCATCCTCCCAAACGTGATCAAACCCACCAGCGCGTCCGGAGGAAGGAGGCTCAGGGACATCTGCAGGGACTCCTTGAGTGCTTGGAGGTCATCATCTTCCAGACAGGTGTCCACTACATACAGGAAGATCAGAGGGGATGGGGCACCTCGCTGGATGTGGAGAAAAATGGCATAACAGTTAGTGTACAGACAGATGTGACCTGCTCTTTTTAAAACAAAACAGGTATGTATTGAGTAACAACTCTTTATTTACACTTGTCAGGGATAACAACATCAAAACAAACTTCTACTTACCTCATTAAAAGGCAGGTTTTATCAAAACCAACTGGATGCAGACTATTTGTATCCAACAATTTATTCCCCATTTTGAATGCCAGGTCTTGCTCTACGTCCTGCCATACATCAGCAGACCTAAAGGCCAGAGATCCCTATCTGCCTGAGGAGCTAGCTTTCAAGAACCGAGAAGAGGGGCGTGATTGTGCAGGTGGGGCAGGGTTGGGGCAGAGCTCCAACAGTAACTGGGAGGCTAGGGCAGCCTTATTAAGAAAGTAACATTTTGGATTTCAAAAGAAAAAAGAAAGAAATAACATGTGAGCAAAAAGCTAGAGGGGAGGGAGGGAGCAATGCAGATACAGGGAGAGAGCTCCAGCCTGAGGAAAAGCCAGAACTAAGGCCCAGGGACATGTCTGTGCCCAGACACTGGGCAGTCAAGGATCCCGCGGGCCTTGCAGCTGTAAATCGTCCATATGGGCAAGAGACATAGAAGACAGTATTTCAGAAGAAACTCAATACTTAACACTGCTCCTTAAACACAAGACAATTACCTGTATCACGTACTCAATTGTAGAAAACTGGGGCATCAGTTCAGCAGGCTGGTTCACCTCAGATATGCCTGCGTAAGCTGGAGGAAACTGGAGAGAACAAGACAGAGCAATGTTTATGAGGGCTGAAAGTTACACTGTGTCTCTTATCTTCCATTTATAAAAACAGTAATAGTTTAATGACCACATATTTATTCTGAAAGTATAAAACCTAGAACATGTTACTAAAATACAAAAATCTATTAACACTGCCTTATATCACACTGGAACTTTATTTTAAATGCAGTTTTCGGATATGTTGTAACTTCTAAATGATTAAAACACACTATTAAAAACCATTTCCTAATTGTTGCCTATAAATGAAGGGCTGAGATTTTAGCTGTCTTGTCAATTATCTATGTGGAATCTAAAGCTTTTATTTACGTTTATTATTCTAGCTATGATCGATAAAGTAATACATGTTCATTATAGAAAACCTGGCAAGTACAAGAAATTTCACGGACAGAGGAGCCTGGCAGGCTACAGCCCACGGGGTTGCAAAAGTACATGACTGAGCGACTGAACAAGAAAAAATATAAGAAAAAAGAAACAACCTCCCCATCACACACACACCCACACACACTCCCACCACTTGGAGGCAGCCTCTGTCAACATCTCGGCTTCCACACTTGTTCTTAAGCACAGCTGAGATCATCTTGTATGCACAATTCTGCAACCTGCCTTTTAGTGCTTAACATAATGTCATAGGTGTCTTCTTTTTCTCTGCCAACATTTTAGATTCGTAGCTTATATGTTGCTTTTCCTTTCCCCCCAAGTTAAAAATTGAGGTATGATGCCGTACATACCGGAGAAGGCAATGGCACTCTACTCCAGTACTCTTGCCTGGAAAATCCCATGGACGGAGGAGCCTGGTAGGCTGCAGTCCATGGGGTCGCTACCAGTTGGACACGACTGAGTGACTTTACTTTCACTTTTCACTTTCATACATTGGAGAAGGAAATGGCAACCCACTCCAGTGTTCTTGCCTGGAGAATCCCAGGGACGGGGGAGCCTGGTGGGCTGCAGTCTCTGGGGTTGCACAGAGTCGGACACGACTGAAGTGACGCAGCAGCAGCAGCCGTACATACCAATTTTACTTTTGAGTGTCTGGTTCAGAGGTATTAAATACACTTATAACATTGTGCAACCACTTCCAACATCCATCCCCAGAACTTTTCTCATCTTGTAAAACTGAAACTCTGAACCTGTTAAACAATCTCCGCTTCATCCCACTCCGCTTCATGCCCCTGGCACCCACCTCTCCATTACTTCAAGTACCTCATTTAAGGGGGATCATATATGTTTGTCTTTTTAGGACTGGCTTATTTCACTCAGTAATATCGGAGAAGGCAATGGCAACCCACTCCATACTCTTCCCTGGAAAATCCCATGGATGGAGGAGCCTGGAAAGCTGCAGTCCATGGGGTCGCTAAGTCAGATCTGACTGAGCGACTTCACTTTCACTTTTCACTTTCATGCATTAGAGAAGGAAATGGCAACCCACTCCAGTGTTCTTGCCTGGAAGATCCCAGGGACGGGAGAGCCTGGTGGGCTGCCATTTATGGGGTCACACAGAGTCGGACACGACTGAAGTGACTTAGCAATAGCAAAAAGATCAACTACATTGTAGTGTTAAGTCAGAACATCCTTGCATCTTAAGGCTGATTACTATTTCACTGAATACAGGACACTTGCTTACCCATTCATCTGGCGGCAGATATTGAAGTCAGGTGAAATGTTTGGCTACTGCGAATACTACTGCTATGAATAGGAGTGTATATCTACAAGATCCTGTTTTCAGTTCTTCTGGATATATATCCAGAGGTGGGAATGCTGCATCATTTGGTAAACATTACTAATGATCAGTGACGAGGAGCACCTTTTTATGTGCTTATTGGCCATCCATCTGTGATCTTTGGAGAAATTATCTCTTCAAGTCCTTATGGACATTTCTGAACTGGGCTTCCCTGTTGTTGACTATTACGAGTTCTTAAATATTCTACACATTAATCCCTTAGACATATGATTTGCAAATACTTTCACCCACTGTATGAGCTGGCTTTTACTCTCTTGACACTGTCTTTTTGATCCAGTAGAATTTTCGCAATTAATAAAATTAAACGACATCAATTCTGAGTGTAATAGGGTGTAGGCATGTTTTTAAGACTTGCATATACTTCTGAATCGCCCATGGAATCTTGAATGGTGGGACTTCCCTAGTGATCCAGTGACTAAGACTCTATGTTTCCAATGCAGGAGGCCTGGGTTTGATCCCTGGTCAGGGAACTAGATCCCATATGCTGCAACAAAAGATTCTGAATGTTGCAATGAAGCTCTCATGTGCCTCAGCTAAGACCCGGCATGGCCAAAATAAATGAATAATTAAAAAAAAAAAATACTGAATGGTACCTGCTTCTAATTCCCAAGCGTCCTTTATCACTGGACTCAGTGTGCACTGAGCATGAGACTCATAATTATGATCAAATTAAGAATAAGTGGATTATTAGTATCTTAAGATCTACTAGAACAGTATATATTATGATGAGCATAATCAATTATTTGCTAACTGCTTTACCAAGGTACAGTTTATATACCATAAAATTCATTCATTTTAAATGCACAATTCAGTGATTTTTAGTAAATGCACATAAAACTGTGCAATACTTATCATAATCCACTTTTAGAATATTTTCTTCATAGGCACAGTTCATGTCAAAGAGAATTCTCTCTCATCATTTGGGAGCTCTTAGCTCAATAGCTTAAAAATGCTTAAATCAAAATAAGATAAATATTGATATTTGACCCTAGAAATTAGAAGGGTGAGAAAATGAAAATCTAGTATCCAATTAAAATAAATTCAAGTCAAATGTAATATAAACACCTTATCTGTTTTCTAGCGTAACATACTCAGTGCTTACAGACAGCGTACTTAGAAAAAAAAATAAAGGAATTCTATGTCCTCTCCACAGCAAATGACAAAGACTCAAAGAAATGGAATGACCATTTCAAAGAAAAATCACCGATGTTCAATGTTCAATATTACCAGGAGAGACCCAATTCACCTCAATTTTTTCAGCGTAGGGCAACAAACTGAAACACAGGAAATACTTTTAAAATAATTATATTCACATACCTGATTTCTCTGAAGCAGAAATTACAGGCCCAAAGCTTTGCTCGATAATCAACCTGACTGTGAGAAAGATAAAAATTACATCCAGGTACTATTTTCAGTTTTAACACAGTACTGAGCAGGGGATTTTTGAAGAAACAAACACCTCTGGCATTAATACGTCTCTGGTCAATAACGTGTTTTAAGCTAGAAAACATTTACGTGTAAACTTCAAGTTCAGTTAATCTCAGAGATTTGTGTTCCTACATGGGTGCATCAGTGGATGAAGGCACGCAACATCTTCTCTGCAGCTCGAGTTCTGGCTAAGGACACAGAGAGGCTCCTTCAAGCAGCAACAATGAATGGCTACTAAACACTTTTTTCTCTTTTCTGACTTCCTAGATAATATTTAGAAGTTCATGAGCTATAAAATTTATTCATTACTTCCTATGGCCCTGTTATCTAAACAGTCTTTATGATTTTCCTAACATCTTTACTTTTCAGATATGTGAAACTACTAAATTTTAGTACTAAAAAGTACATTTCACACAGGAAAAACTCCTCAGATTTGACCCACACTTAGTTCACTTGAAGAAGTTGGGCAGGAATGCTTCTGGGTTGATACACTTCCTAAAATTTGTTGCTTTCCCCCTGCTTTCTAAGTTTAGAAAATTAACATCATGGGCTATTATCTTAAAAGAGCAGCAGCATCTTATACATGGGCACATCAACTAAAAGCAAGGATAATGAAGTAAAAAAAAGTTTCCTTATATAAAAATTTTATCCTTTAAAGAGTATTTATGACACTCTTCATTTGTTTACAAATTCTTTCAAAGAGTGCCCACATTTATGAGAGCGATCCCAGGTCACTATTCCAGGTGCAAAAAAAAAGTTACACTTAACAATAATATCTTTTAAGAGCTCAAATTTCTTCTGCCTGTTATTTCTTCCTGCCATACGGGATCACCATACCAGGTAGGTGCAACAGAACTGTCTAAGGCATTTGGATTTTTCTGGAAAAAGCTTTAAAGACACCAATAAAATGAACGGTTAAACCAAAATAAACTGCAAACCAGAAGGAAAAAACAACAACCAATCCTTTCCCTCCACCTCACCCCGTAAGTTCTAATTCTATTTGGAGTTATCAGGCCAGAGGGATTCCCAAAAGCACTCACTACCTAAGTATCTCACTATTCACTACTCATCTCAGATCTGACATCTTGCCCAAATGAATCACTTTTATGAGAATCACGTAAACGTCGGAATTTGTTGTAGTTATCATTTTTACTGGTTTTTAAAAGAGTTCATACCAAAGTGGATTGAGAATGGCTTTGCAAGTTGGCCTGCTGCAGAGCACTGGTTCATACTGTACAGGAGGCAGGTCTGGACGTTCTTTTAAAGGAGTGAGAAGACAAGCGAGGGGAACAACCATTCTTGTAGCCTCGAGTCTGCTGGAAGGCCACACATTCCAACTAAAACGTACACCATCGCGTTCTTCATTCTGCTGAATGAACTCCAGGTATGTGGCCATTGTCTAAAAAAAAACTACAGATAAATCCTTAATTGTATGTGAAATTCCCAACTGAACTTCAAAAAAAAAGATGATGACCTAACGCAACACTCTTTAAACACTTAAGTCTAGAAGAACTTGTCACTGGAGTATGCCAACGTCTCACTTCTCTCTGACCCCCAAGGGTCGGTTAACTTTACAGCTACCTTTCCTGTTCCTTTCTCAAATCCCCGATTCTAGCACTTAAAAAAAATAAAAGGGGCGGGAGGTTTACAATCACTTGTTCATCTCTAAGCTGCATGCAGTTGAGTAAGAGTCATTTAAATCTCCTCAAACAGCACATTATCACTTCAGCCAAGCAGATTTCAACCCCGTGTTCAAGCCCTGTTTCAGAAGCTGGCTACCTTCCTCCCTGACTCCCTTTCCTCCTTATTCTATTTCAGTAAAACATTGTATTAAAATTTACATTCCAAGTAATCTTGGCTTTGTGCCCTTTTCCCTCTTTCCATTATTAACTACAGAGAAAAGACCTAAATACTAATGCTCAAATGCTATTCACGGAGTGAACAGCCCCAGTTCTTACCCAAAGTACTTCTTGGGATCACCGGAATTAAAGGCCAGCAGACTACTACACTACATACACACCTAACCAGCACCTATCCTCTCACCACAGTCACTTATGCTCATACCTTGAAACATTCCAACTTTAACAGCCATTTAGATTAAGTACATTTCCCAAACCCAGATAATGCCAATTCCCCTGAGTGCTCTATACATCCTGTTTACATACTAAAATCTAGGCTAACGTACAGCTATTAGGTAGGATTCAAGGGAACAAAAAGCTCAACAATGGGAAAAAAAGCAAATTAAGGAATCTATCATATAAGTGGCCTCTAGTGCTCACTTATGCAATGCTAAATAATGACTGTCTCCAATTATTTTAAGATGCACCATACTGTTAATAATTCAGACAAAGACAATATACAGCTTATAAATGTGAATGAATCGATTACTCTGCTACACACAACACAGACCATAGAAATTCCAAATGTCTGTTCCAATTAAACCCCTGAGGTATATGTTATTTCTGGCAAAAGTGGGAATCTGAGGCACTATATACACAGAAACACTTCCACAGTTTCCTGGGCAGCAAAAGGTAATTTAGGTGGGAATGAAAGCACTCTCAGCAAGCACCTCAGCAGCCTTCATTAAGTGACCATTTTCCTTCTCACATTTCATTACTAATAGGTACTATATCTCCATCCTATGTCCCCAAGAATCTACATATTAAAACCTGCACTGTCCATTTCCCACTGCCTCTCTTCCCCTCACTCTTTCAACAGCATGGATTCTTAACTCTGGGCTCACAGCCAACAAGGAACTTCACAAGGTCAATAAATCCTCTGAAACTACATGCAAAACTGTGTGCATGAGCCAACAGTGCATTTTTCTAGAGACGAGTTGACAACTAACATCGTATTTTCAAAGGGGAAAAGTTTCAGAATGGGTTAATAGCTGAATGGATGAATTATGAACAAGTAAAACTCTAAAGATCCTGTATGCTGCTGCTCTGTAAAAAAAAAAAAAAAATACATTTCATTACTAATAGGTACTATATCTCCATCCTATGTCCCCAAGAATCTACATATTAAAACCTGCACTGTCCATTTCCCACTGCCTCTCTTCCCCTCACTCTTTCAACAGCATGGATTCTTAACTCTGGGCTCACAGCCAACAAGGAACTTCACAAGGTCAATAAATCCTCTGAAACTACATGCAAAACTGTGTGCATGAGCCAACAGTGCATTTTTCTAGAGACGAGTTGACAACTAACATCGTATTTTCAAAGGGGAAAAGTTTCAGAATGGGTTAATAGCTGAATGGATGAATTATGAACAAGTAAAACTCTAAAGATCCTGTATGCTGCTGCTCTGTAAAAAAAAAAAAAAAAAAATCTGTACCATTCATTCCACCTTAAGGGCATGACTTTTCAGGATGCAGCTAAGGCTAAGCAAGGAGTCCGAAGACCTGGGTTCTTAGCTCCGACTCCGTTACGAAGCGTAATTCATTTAAACTAATTCTCGAGTTCCTCAACTTTAAAGTGGACGTTGGATCCTTCCGGGATCCCCTCCCGCGAGTCCGAGGGATTCTGTGCCAAACACAGGCCCGCCGCCCCAGCTGGCGGGGACCGCGCCACTCTCAACAAACCCTTCGGTCACCGATCCCCTCAGTTCCTCCGCCTGCTGGGAAAAGGCCTCGCCCCAAGAGTAACCCACCCGCCCTCAGCAGAGACTCTTATCCCAGCTCTCGGCCTCTCATCACCTGTGCTGCCCGCTCACCTGGTCCGGGGAGCTCACCTGGCCGCAGTTTTCCGCAACCACAGCTGCTACTAGTCGGGCTCCGGCTCCTACCACCAAGTCCACCTCAGCTCTAAGCCGATTGGTCAGCACCCTGTGCGTCACTCCACGGCGCCGTCCGCTAGCCAATCAAACAAAGCCTGGGGGCGGGAGAGAGGAAGGAAGACACTCAGAGAGGCTGCGCCGCCATATTGAAACAGGGCAAGTCCGACGCGCTTCACGCCTCAAAATCACATTTCCTCAGAATACACGTTTTTCCACGTTCAACTCTAAACCCTTCTGCCGCACGGAAAACAGACGCCTACAGAGTTGTTTTCTAGGCGCAACCGGGGTGCCTCAGGAGCTCGCCGCCGTCCAATAAGATGCCCGCTCCTTTCAGTGGGAAGTCCCCCTCATCACCTTAGTTACCGGGAAGCGAGAATGACGACGTCTGGTCCCGGAAGAGGGCGGGGCTCCTCCCGGAGGAAACCGAAGTTGGACGCAAGGAGGTGTCGGCACGCACGAGGGGGCGGAGCTAAGGGAGCGCGGGGGTGTGTGCGCGCGGCAGTCCAGTCGGTGAACAGGTGTATAATTACGGGTGCTCTTTGTCCTGTGGGTGTTCTGTCCTGGTTTGCGGAGATGCATTGAGGCTCTCTGCGGTGCCTGAAGGTGAATAATTGGGAGCTGTCATAGTCAAGCATTTTAAGAGATTAACGAAACTCCTAACGGTTAGGACGCAACTTTCTACAACCACTACTACCGTTTTACCCCAAATGGCAAAACGGAGCGCGTTTGTTAATCTAGTTCACAGATACCGCCTCTGGGTAGCATATAAGAATAAACAAAATTATATAACTTTAAAATTATTCTTAAATCATGGCAAGGCGTCCAAGAGTTAATTAGCTCAAGTTCAGTTCAGTTCGGTTCGGTTGCTCAGTCGTGTCCGACTCTGCGACCCCATGGACTGCAGCACGCCAGGCCTCCTGTCCATCACGAACTCCCAGAGTTTAAAACTAATGTCCATTGAGTCAGTGATGCCATCCAACCATCTCATCCTCTGTCGTACCCTTCTCCTCCCGCCTTCAATCTTTCCCAGCATCAGGGTCTTTTCAAATGAGTCAGTTCTTTGCATCAGGTGGCCAAAGTATTGGGAGTTTCAGCTTCAACATAGTCCTTCCAATGAACACCTAGGACTGATCTCCTTTAGGGTGGACTGGTTGGATCTCCTTGCAGTCAAAGGGACTCTAAAGAATCTTCTCCAACACCAAGTTAATATTAGCACAAAGTTTTAAATGACCAACAGATCATAGAAATAAGTTTCAAATTGATGTACTGTGAAGTTACTGTTAATATGAAAATTTTTCAGGAATTCCCTCACTGTCTAATGGTTAGGACTCCTATGAGCTCACTGCAGAGGGCCTGGTTCAGTCGCTGGTTGGGGAATTTAGCTCCCACAAGATAACGCAAATTCTATTCCACTACTTAAGCCAATGATAACAAAGCTCCTTTAAGAGATGTAGTAATCTAATTTGTTAGAACTCTCTAAAGTTACTTGCAGGAAAAAAAAAGTTGAATAATGGTTCAGTTTTATTAAACAAATTTACAATTTTCATGTTTCTAAACCATTATGTAAGAGTAATGTTAGGGTTTTTTTTTTTAAGTGAACTGGTGTAACTTTAGGACGTTCAAATCAATTATTCTCTGAGTAAGGAGACACAATTAAGGTAACGTACATTTGTGTTATATTTCACAGTGCAAAAATTTTACCATGTCCAAGCTCATGCTGCTTGCCCGCACAACAGGCTAATAAATCAGGAGATTACTTGTTGGGGCAAAGAATAGCAACTTTAACCTGAAAGCCAGCAGACCAAGAAGACTGGTTCCCACCAGGTTGAGGAGGGGATGTGTTGATTTCTTCTTTCCTGCACCAATTAACAGGTGGGTCTGGTCAGAATGTTTCCTGTGAGCTAAAGAAAGGTATTTTAGCTTAACACCAGGCATGGGAGGCAGAGTTCCTAAACTGGATCATTATGGACACTTTAAGCTTATAGATTACTTCCCTTTAGTGATTAACTTGAAGCAAAAGCAGTAGAATACAAAGTTTAAAGTAAAAGAAATAAATCCAGTACTTTAAATATATAGATTGAAAAAAAATCCTTCTTACAGAAATTTCTAGTACCTGACTGGTTTATTATTCTCTTTTACAGAAAGACATAGCTGGTTTTTTTTTGTTTTGTTTTGTTTTTAACCAAACATTGGAAGACTATCATTTGCCAAAAATTTTCTTGAGTTATTTGAACCTGGATTCCTAGTACTAGAAATTTCTGTAAGAAGGATTTTTTTTTCAATCTATCATATTTAAAGTATTAGAAATTTATTTATTTTAGGAATTTCCTTACTTTAGGAACAGTGAATTTTAGGAATAGTTGATTTATGTGACTGTAGTTATCTTGATAAGTGTGGGAAGGAAGAAAATTTCCTCTGTTCTTCTAGGTTCTTCTTGCTGGCTGAAAAATTAAATCAACATGAGACATTAGCAGGAGAAAAGGAAACAAAAATTTAATAATATATACACAGGGAAAAGACCAGATTAACTAAGTAACTTATCAAAATGTTTGAAACCCTCACCTTAAAAACCATCCTCAGTTCAGTTCTTTTCAGTCGCTCAGTCATGTCTGATTCTTTGCGACCCCATGAACTGCAGCATGCCAGGCCTTCCTGTCCATTACCAACTCCCAGAGTACACCCAAACCCATGTCCATGAGTCGGTGATGCCATCCATCTCATCCTCTGTCGTCCCCTTCTCCTGCCCTCAATCTTTCCCAGCATCAAGGTCTTTTCAAATGAGTCAGCTCTTCACATCGGGTGGCCAAAGCATTGGAGTTTCAACTTCAACATCAGTCCTACCAGTGAACACCCAGGACTGATCTCCCCCAGGATGGACTGGTTGGATCTCCTCACAGTCCAAGAGACTCTCAAGAGTCTTCTCCAACACCACAGTTCAAAAGCATCAATTCTTCCACGCTCAGCTTTCTTTACAGTCCAACTCTCACATCCATACATGACCACAGGAAAAACCATAGCCTTGACTAGACAGACCTTTGTTGACAGAGTAATGTCTCTGCTTTTTAATTGCTATCTATGTTGGTCATAACTTTCCTGCAAGGAGTAAGTGTCTTGTAATTTCCCAGCTGCAGTCATCATCTGCAGTGATTTTGGAGTCCAAAAAAATAAAGTCTGACACTGTTTTCACTGTTTCCCCATCTATTTCCCATGAAATGATGGGATCAAATGCCATGATCTTAGTTTTCTGAATGTTGAGCTTTAAGGCAACTTTTCCACTCTCCTCTTTCACTTTGATCAAGAGGCTTTTTAGTTCTTCCTCACTTTCTGCCATAAGGGTGGTGTCATCTGCATATCTGAGGTTATTGATATTTCTCCCAGCAATCTTGGTTCTAGCTTGTGCTTCCTCCAGCTCAGCGTTTCTCATGATGTACTCTGCATATAAGTTAAATAAGCAGGGTGATAATATACATCCTTGATGTACTCCTTTTCCTATTTGGAACCAGTCTGTTGTTCCATGTCCAGTTCTAACTGTTGCTTCCTGACCTGCATACAAGTTTCTCAAGAGGCAGGTCAGGTGGTCTGGTATTCCCATCTCTTTCAGAATTTTCCACAGTTTATTGTGATCCACACAGTCAAAGGCTTTGGCATAGTCAATAAAGCAGAAATAAATGTTTTTCTGAAACTCTCAACTAAAGACTAAAGAGGATATTGAGGGTGTGGAGTGAGTTATCAGACGTCACACAGTAAATAAAGGCAATGTGGTTGGGCAGATTAAACTCACTGCCTTCTTCATTCATAACTTTCTAGAGATGTGGTCATCTTCTTCCTAGTACAAGGAGGGAAGACAACCTACAAATGGAGATGCTTCTTAAAAATATAAATGTTTCTTACAAGAGGATAATTCCTACTGGCTAAGAGTTTTTTCCAAGTCTTCTGTTTCTTAGGAAATAACCAGCTTAAAATAATTAATACACCAAGAGACATATTTGGGGGAGGCAAATTCTATTCCTCTATATAAGCCAATGAGAACAAAGCTGATTTGTCTTTAAAGTAGGCTGATTTGTCTCTGAAGTTAGTAAACCATTTCACTCACAACAAAAGGTGAAGACCTTTCTTTTCAAAATACTTATTTCTTTCATTTTTGGTTGCACTGGGTCTTCGTGCTGTGCCTGGGGCTTTCTCTAGTTGCAATGAATGTGGGCTATTCTCTAGTTGTGGGGCACAGGCTTCTCAGCTGCAGTGGCTTCTTGTTGCAGAGCACAGGCTCTAGGCGCATGGGCTTCAGTAGTTGAGTCTGGAGGACTCTAGAGCCCAGGCTCAGTAGTTGTGGAGCACTGGCTCATTGCTCCGCGCCACAGGGAATCTTCTTGAGCCAGGGATTGAGCCCATGTCCTGTGCATTGGCGGGTGGGCTCTTATCCACCGAAACACCAGGGGTGTCCCCAGACCTTTCTTGGTTACAGCCATGAAGACACAGACATGAACACAATGTAAAACAAAGAATGTTGTCTGCTATCCATTTCTACAGGGATCAGTCATGAGCCACTGCAAGCCTCTGACCTACAATACACCCTGAGAAGAATTCAGTACAAAACCCAGGATGAAACATTAAGTGTTTTGGATATACAGGCCCCTAGACAGGCTAGTAAACACAGGTTAATGTGCTTGATACGCAGTTAGGCCAAACAATACCTAAACATCAGAGCCCAGAGTAGAGAAAGGTTTATTGAAGTGAGCCCATGTCCTGTGCATTGGCGGGTGGGCTCTTATCCACCGAAACACCAGGGGTGTCCCCAGACCTTTCTTGGTTACAGCCATGAAGACACAGACATGAACACAATGTAAAACAAAGAATGTTGTCTGCTATCCATTTCTACAGGGATCAGTCATGAGCCACTGCAAGCCTCTGACCTACAATACACCCTGAGAAGAATTCAGTACAAAACCCAGGATGAAACATTAAGTGTTTTGGATATACAGGCCCCTAGACAGGCTAGTAAACACAGGTTAATGTGCTTGATACGCAGTTAGGCCAAACAATACCTAAACATCAGAGCCCAGAGTAGAGAAAGGTTTATTGAAGGCCATACAAGGTAATAAGTGGCTCATGCCCCCCCCCAAAAAAAACCCAGAACTCCCCAAAGGGTTTCAGCAAAGCAATTTTTTTTTAATAACTAGACTTTGAGTCCTAATTCTTTATTTCCCCCCCCCCCCCCGCCCCTGCTGCTATTGACTGTTATTGGCTGATACTGACTATTCTACTAAGAACCATTTTTAAATCAGGAATCCTCAACTAATAAAACGGGTGTGTTCTGCTTTTAGGAAATGAAAACACATTTTCTATAGAAATATTAGTAATTTTAGGTAAGAGATAACACATTCTCGGAATACCACACTCTGTTCCAAATAAGGGGGGTTGGGGGGATGAGAGCGCTAGTGGTTTACATCTGCTGGAACCCGGCAAGATTTCCCGGCGCTTCCAGTGGAGCAGGTGGACCAGCGGCTCACAGGGATACGCGCTTGCCACCCCGGAACTACAATTCCCAGAATCCCACGGGGCAGGCTCACCGGTTGAGCAGGCTCCCCTGAGCACCACAGGTCTGCTGCACACATGGCTGCTCCCCGCAAGGTGGTGATCATTCCGGGGAATGGGGGCGAGGATGTGGCCACCCATGGGTGGTACGGCTGGGTGAAGAGGGAGCTGGAGCAGGTAGGAGCCGCGCCGAGCTGCGCTGGGAGGGTCGGCCTGGCGTTGCAGGGCGCCCCACTCCCACCCCTTCGTGCAAAGCCCTGTCACCCTGTCTTCGACTCTGCAAGGAGGGCTGGAAATTGGACTGGTGAAGCAGGCTGGAGGGCTTCTCTGAGGCTAGAGTCCTAGCTTCACCTCTAGAAGCTAGAGAACGCCAGCTCCCCGTATCTCCTGCAGGTTCAGCTTATTTTACCTGTCTCCTCTGCTCTCTGCTTCAGACTTTTAAATATTTTAATTCATAATGTTGATATATACAAAGGATGTACGTAAACACGTGTGTTCTCCTGAAGCACGATGTAATCAATACCTGAGAGTCCTGTCACCAAGCTGAAATCTAGAACCTTCCCAATACCTTCAGAGCCACCTGTATGTCCCTCCATCCCATTTCCCTGCCCTCTGAGCCAGTGAACCAGTGAAGTTGCTCAGTTGTGTCCAACTCTTTGCGATCCCATGGACTTTAGTCTACCAGGCTCCTCCATCCATGGAGTATTCCAGGCAAGTGTACTGGAGTGGGTTGCCATTTCCTTCTCCAGGGGATCTTCCCCACCCAGGGATAGAACCCAGGTCTCCGACATGACATGCAGGCTAAACTTTACAGTCTGGGCCACCAGGGAAGCCTGTCTGTTTTTAAATTTACTCCACTTGAGAAAAAATGTGCTTTTCAACCCCCATATGTATGCTTTAAACAATACCTTGGTTAAATTTGGCTTCTTTGTGAGTTTTATAACAATGGCATCTGTGTGTTGTCTTCTGAAGATTGAATTTTTTTTAAAACCCTCTTCCGTAATTAGGCAATGACTGTTTCCTGAGTTGCCAACCCCTAGAGCAGGTCTAGAATAAAATCTCAGGCTTATGGCTGAGAGCCACGATGGAGCTAGAAAAGCTGTCCAGGAGGATGAGATCTCTCACTCTCTGTACCAGCTTTGTGTGCCACATATTACCTATTCCCTGGAGCATAGTCGTATTGGCTCCAGGTGAGTTTGTCTGGAGCCCTCTGTCTACATATACACCGGTGGTGATAAATGGAGATTTGTAGATTTGTAGAGATCTGCAGAGCTGGCTGGATAGAGAACTACTGACAGGTGGCAGCTCATGAGGAGGGACTGTTTGTTCATATTTAATCCTATAGCACTTAACCCACTTCATTTCATAATAGAAGCAAATACTTATTGAACTGATAAAGCTCATATCAGGTGTCTCATTTCTTATTAGCCATTACTAGTTGTAATTAAGTTCCTTATAATAGTTTTTCTTTCCCCTTCATATTGTAGATACCTGGTTTCCAGTGTTTGTCTAAAAACATGCTGACCCAAGTAAGTTTTTTTAAATCTATCTTTAAAAAGCCTCCTCTTGTTGGGTTTTGATCTTGCCAATTTCTGGTAGAGAAGCTGAAGGGAATACATACCTCAGGATGAATGATGGCAAGTATTTGGGGGGAGGAGGCTACAAACCAAAAGACGTGATAGAAAGTTCTAGGAGGAGCAAGAAGAGCACCCAGGGTTGGTAAAGTTTGATTTTCAACTTTGTAAGCAACTTGATTTTCCCTTCTATAAGTCAAATATTTTCAGGCAGAATTCATGAGTTTTTCATTTGAGGCAGAGATGTGACAAAAGTTATTAGGATCTCTGAGATCCTAATATTAGAAAATGTAACCTTGCCACTTTTGTTCTGAGCATGTCTGTGACTTGTCTCAGGAATTTCCTTCTTGGAAAGAAAGAGTATATGTGGACGTCAACTTGAGAGACAATATTGTCAAGAGGATTTCTGTTTTTCAGCTGGAAAGTTTACATTAAAACTTCAGAGGTTTCTTTTTTCTTTAGTATTTCCTTACAAGAACATGGTAAAAAAATAAAAACAAAATTATTTACCAAAACTACAGATTTGAGTCTTTCCAACAGCAACACAGAAAACTCTGACTCTGTGAAAACAGCCTCATCCCCTGTTGCGGTCCTGCAGTTTACTGAGCAATCCTGTATTAGAAGGGTGGGCAGGACTGAACTAAGACTGCCCCTGTTGAGTGACAGACTCTTCCTTTCCCCTGAACCTCAGTCACAGCACGAGAGAGCATCTGGCTGCCCTTCATGGAGACGGAGCTGCACTGTAATGAGGAGACCATCATCATTGGCCACAGCTCTGGGGCCATCGCTGCCATGAGGTTCGGTCCTTGTTGACTGTCACCCCCTTCCCCCGCCCCTGCCATGGGCTCCAGCCATGCTTGCCTGGGAAGTAGCTGGTGCATGTCTTAAGTTTCCACTGCAAAGGAAACAGTGCTGCCCTCAGAAGTGGTAACATGATCTGTCCTAATTCCTTCCTGGTTTGGTTAGTGATTAAAAAGAAATTTAATCCACTCAGACACGGATACAGTGATCCTTTTAAAACACGAGTGCCTCCAAACCCCAGCAGCTCCCAACCCTCCCAGAACATCTCGGCCTTCAACACCACCACCACTCATGTCATCTCTGCCATCTCCCCTTGGCTGCCCCCAGCCTGGCTTATAGACCTCATAGCAGTCCTTGAACACTCTGAGCACATGCCTTCCTTAGGCCCTTGCTGGCCATCGTCCTACCTGGACTTAGTCCCAAGACAACCTGCGTGGCCTTCTCCTCTTCTAAGTCTCTGCTCCATGTCACCCTCCAGTGAGGCCTTCTGGAATCACTCCCTGTGAAACAGCAACCTCACCTCACTGAATCTTACCCCCTTTATATCTGTGATGCCCCTTATTATCTATAGCACTTTTTATCATCTGACATCCTATTCATTTCTTGTCTGTCTCCTGCCACTCAAATGTAAACTCCATTAGGTGGGACTTTGTTATTCTGACACCGAAACCCCAGTGCCTGGAGGAGTATCTGGCATATGGTAGGTGCTCAATAAATCCCTGTGGAAGGGTGGAGGCTGTTAACCACACCCACCCCTAGTCCTCGGGGTTCACAGGCACATCCCTGCTGGCTTCTAAGGCCTAGAGTAAGGACAGAGCTGGCTGAATAGCCTGTTAGAGTTGGGTTTCCTCCTTATTTGTGAGGCTGGATGACAAAGGATTATTGTTTTGTGTGGCCTGTTGTCCCACTCAGTCTCTCAGGATGTCACATGAATTGTTTGTCAGAGAAATCTTGCCAGGTTCCATAACCTGTAAGCCACACTTGTTGAAGCTATGAGAATGCTTTCTGATGTGGACCTACAGAATCATGGTACAGTCATAGTGTTCACAAGCTGCAAGGGGTTGTCTGGAAAATGCAGAAATCAATTTACGCCAAAATCTGTACCAACTCAAGGCCAGTTGAATTTTTCTCAGGCCGCTGCTCATAACCATGTGCCTTTCCTGAGCCCAGTCTCTGCTCAGTGAGGGAATATCTACACAGTCAGCTGAGTGTCTGCTTGCCGGGCACTGTTTGAGGGAAGAGGGCCAGAGACAGCAAGAAGGCCCAGACCTGGTGAGGGGGTGGGGAACAGATGTGACACAATGCAAACGAGTAACAGCACAGAGTGGAGCATCATGCGAGAGGCAAGGTTCTGCAGTAGGACACAGACCACTCACACCCGTCACCTGGGCTGGGGAGGTGTCATGCCTTAGAGTGCTGATTCCTGGGCCTCGCTCTCAGTCCTCTGAATCAGATGCTCTGGGGCCGAGCCACGGAATCTGTGTGTTAACCAACCAGGTAAAGCCAGTGCAGGCTGAAGATGGATGCACCCACACATCGAGATGAATGATTACACTTGTTATGCTTATTCCAGGCGAGGCCTGCACTACTTTGAGAACTGAGTAGAAGCTCAGGTAGCCCAGATGAGGCAATTGACTGCTGGGCTCCTAGTTCTTCTGTAGTTTGCTTGCTCTTTTTCATACCAAGCTCAGCAGCCTGCACCACGTGCTTTCTGTAAGCTGAGTCAAGTGACTTTGGGTGGCTTACTGCCTTTCTGGGAATTACATTTAACACTAGACTTAAGCTACATCATTCCTGTCTCTCCAGGTACACTGAGACCCACCGGGTGTATGCTATCGTGTTAGTGGCTGCGTACACATCTGACCTGGGGGATGCGAACGAGAGTGCCAGCGGTAAGTCTGAAGGCAGAGACCCTGGGGAGAGCCCCTCCTGTAGTCAAGGGGCTCCATGATAAAACAGCACTGTCTTCTGACAGGCTAACAAGACATCTAATCGCACATGAGAAATACTCACCACCCAACTTTAGATATAAGGTAGGCACTTAGAGCGGTGGACCAGCTTGTAATCCACAGTCTAGAACTGAGCCGCCCAACCACACCCTCCCTCTTCACCAGTAGCCACGGTATCAAGCCCTACAGATCAGCAGACTCACAGTGGGGTTCAGATTCTTCATGTCCCTGCTGTGGTCTTCACTAGAGCAGCTAGAGTGGAATGGTTCATGGCACTGAGAGGCTTGGTGTTTTTCTCACAGGCTACTTCAGCCGGCCCTGGCAGTGGGAGAAGATCAAAGCCAACTGCCCTCACATTGTGCAGTTTGGCTCCACCGATGACCCTTTCCTTCCTTGGAAGGAACAACAAGAAGTGGCCGACAGACTGGAAGCCAAATTGTACAAATTCACTGACCGCGGCCATTTCCAGAACACGGAGTTTCATGAACTGGTTAGTGTAGTCGGGTCCATGCTGAAAGTACCAGCGTAGACGGTTCCTGCTGTCTGCGTAACAACATGGGAGGAGGGCAACTATCAGATTATTAATAGTCAACGATCTCTATTATCACATGAATACTGACACATAAAACAGACCCAATTAAGGCCCAAAATGCCTAAAAAAACACGTTTCAATTTTCAAACAGCATTTTCATTCTCAACAGAATCTACATCTCAAATTGCTATGACCTAAAATATTCTTTTTCCCACTTGGTAAGGGACAGGGGACAGCTTAACCACCCTTACCTGTCCAAAGTGAGTAAAGCAGAAACAGAACCTAGGTTTCCTGACCCCCCAGTTCAGATTAAAACAGGTTTCATGTTACGTTGAAGGAGCTGCATTGTTCTCTGACATAAAACTTTTCTGTTTTCTGGGAAAGAAAACATGACTAAAGGTCCAGAGTGTTGGTGAAGAGCTCTGAATGCTCTTCAGTTGGGAGCTGACCCCAGATGTTAACTGAGACCAAGTCCTTCCCCTTTGACACCTGACCTCTCATCCTCAAACATATCGAGAGGGACACACCAGGAGGTGGAGTCAGGGGCGTGCAGTGGCAGGTGGTGAACATAAGAGCCGACTGGATCGGCGAAGCTCAGGCCAGACTGCTGAGGGCAGCCGGGCAATGAACAGGGGGAGCTCCGGGGCCCTGTCGCCATGTGGGAATCTGCCAAGATACTGCCAATCTTTCTGATTTTTCAAGAAAAATTTATACAGTGGGTTTTAAATTTAGGGACTGAGTGTGTGTGTATGATATATATATATAATCCATATGTACATGAATTATGTTCGGTCCACAGACATACGGGTTATGTTAGTTGGCAACTACAGTGTAAATAAATTTACAAACACTGCGAGACACGAAGTCCAGGCCATCCCTGTGTGACCTCTGCCTTAGGTATTCACTTAGCCAGGTATTGTAAATGGTTCTCTGTAAAGCCTGAGAAACAGACATCATGTCAAAGGACAAAGTCATGGGAACAATTTGGATTCTGTTAGTCTTAAATATTTTAAAAAATTATCTTTCCATGCCTCAAGTTTTGTTCTGTAGAGTGCTTCCAGTCTCCATGGGCCTTGAGATCTCTTTCAGTATCATTCCATGATTTTCCTTCTAATCACACTCCCTCAAAAAACCCTTTCTCATTTTCCAATGTTTTTTGGCTATGATGATTCCTATGATTTGCTTCAAACACTTTCCAGTATATTCACACCTGACATTTGCTTCAGTAATGTGAATTCCCACTATTTACACCTCCTGAAGATTCAAAGGTGTCATTTGAAGCTGAAGAGTCTTGATTTCTAAATGTGCTTTTAAAAAGTCAGGAGACAAGTTTTTAAGCTTTCAGCAGTAACTACCTTAGGGGGCTGGGAAAATTGGTAGGTATGGTGTGGTGGACATCTCGTTTACTTTCTACAGCCAGGGAAGTTCTGAGTTTGTTGCGCTGAATGTGTCTTTTATAACTAAAAATAAATCTGATGAGTTAGTGAAAAGCAAAGTAGATAAATCAGTTGAATAATTTTCTTGAGAGAGGTTGTTTAGGACTGATATGGTCAAGCCTGTAATCAAAGTTTGATTCTGTTTGAATTATTTGGCAGTAGTAATTGTTCTATGTATGCTCTTTCTTGTTTTCTGCAGTCCTTTCTTAAAAGTAAAAACTTACACAAATAACAGTCCATAATACTATGTTGTACTCTTTCTCTGTAGAAAAAAACAAATATATACAATTGAGAAATAATTAACTTTGCTATTCTTCATTCCTATAAAAGTAACTTGATTTGGAGCCATATGGCAGTCCAGTTGTGCCACTCAGCATGGCAGCCAGTAGCCACGGGGAGCTAGCAAGACAATGTGCAGTTCTTCATTCATGGAAGCCACAGTGCAGGTGCTCTGCTGTCATCGGTGACTAGCGGCTGCCTTGCTGGACAGAGATACAGAGCATCTCCATCCTGAGAGAAGGTTCTCCTGAATAGTGCTGTGCTAGAGCACATGATACATTCTTCCCTCACCCACCACCACAGTCGAAGTGACTCCACTGAGTTACTTTTGATCGGTTTGCTTAGTTGATCACGATAAAAATTACCACCCCATAAAACTTACTCATCACCAAACTGAGATCAAAGAAGTTACATGACAGAATCCCACATGAACTATTCATTAAAACTATCAGATCATGGCCTTTCATGATTCTCTGTTTGACTCTGTACATACAGATCAGTATAAAGCAGAGACGGGCCTTGACAGACTCCAGGGAATATCTGTCTTCAGGTGAGCAAAATGCCATACACTAAACAGAGATCAGCTGTGAGGAGTAGGACTTCACATCCAATTGGACTTTGTGGTGTCACTGTGAGCCTAGAGCCCCACAGTTTGTTCTGGTCAGAACTTATTCCTGTAAATATCCATGTAACCAACATCAGAGGTGCTGTATTTTTAAATCACCTCTTTCCTTCTTAATATTCAGAATGAAAAACAGGCTAAGGGAAAAAAGTTTAAAGGGACTCTTTAGTCTGGTAGGCAAGGAATACTCCTGGTTTAACCACAGATTGTCAACTTTAAACAATCTCTGGCCCTCAAGATATAGTACAAAATCTGTATTTAAAAAGAAAAACAAAAATCTGTATTTAAAACACAAACTGGTTCCTTCTTTCCACTTCTGACTCTGACTGGCCAGGTCCCAGGAAGGCAGATACTCATCTTACCAGTCCACTCTCGGGGGAACAGAAGCCCTGTGTAGTTTTGGGCTCCCAGACCCTTCTGGATCTTACACATACCCAATAATTGAAATGATCTTTGTTTAAACACCAATGTCATCAAATGCTAATTCTATAGAGCTCACCACAGAATTTACATGGTTCTTACAAATTGGTTACTGAGCTGAGTTTTGTTTTACTATTTATCTCAAAATAACCCTTGTGATGGTTCTCCAAACTGGGGTTTGAACCCAGGCCCCAGCAGTAACTTTCCTTTCCCTTGGCCCCTGGCTTTTGACCTGGACACAGAAACCTTTTAAGTGGCACTACAAAGTGAAAGTATGACAGCTGAGATCCTAAAAAGCCCTATAGCTGAATTCTGTGCAACAAAACATCAAGTGACCTATTGTTTTCTATTCAGCTGAGGACTGGAACTGAAAGTGCGACTGAAACTGAGGACAGTTATAGCAACTTCTTGTTTAGTTTAGACCTGTTATACCATGATATTTAAGACAATATGGAAACAAATTGAAGATAGGATAAGCAAAGAAGAATGATACTCCCTCCCCCCACAAAAGGAATGGAAGGCAATGGATTATTTTTAGTTTTAATTTTAGTTAAATAAGAATCGAGGGGAAAATTCTAGCAAATAATACAATTGAGCCACAGACTTTAACAATGAAGAGCCAGGGAAGATATTCCCTTTAGGATGAGAACAATGAACATTTATGCACTGAAAACATATCCTTGACAACAGTCACCATTTGGGTTTCAGGTAAGTACACCAATGTAATCCTCGGAAAGAATATTTCTGATATAAAAAGGCATCAGTAATGTGTGGAAAGGGATGCTCTACTGTCTCCCACCTCATGCTCCAAGTCTGCGTCCTCCCCTGCTATTCCTGCCTTCCTCACTTTTCGTTTCTTCTCAATGAAACCATGGAGAAAACAGAAATGGTGACACTGAGCCATATGTAAAAAATTCCCAATGAAGACCCTGATAAACACCTTTAAAACAGGCATTTTAAAGTTCTGGCCATTATCACAGTCCTTGGCAAATACTGACTTGCTGGCTTCTTTTCTTGTGAATCATCAGAAATCTCAAAAGTTCCAACAGGTGGTCTTCCAAAGGTTCTAAGTATTTTACTTACTGAAGAATGGATTTCTCCACTAACCTTATTATCTGTTTCATACCCTGCTGACACACTATCAATATAAATTTAGTCTTCATAGATTAAAAAAATATTTTTCTGTAGCAGCAAGTCTGTACCTTGAATGCTTTCAAGGTAGTGTGACGTTCCATCATGAATTAAATTATTTACTTCCGAAGTAACTTCATTTGCAAAACGTCAGCAAAGTTCATAGCTCTCTATTAAAATTCGAGCCATTCTGTCATGTAAATACAGTTAGATGGTGAAATCTCACCACCTTCATGGCAGTCGTCAAAAACCTTTAGAAAAGAAAAAAGGTTACATTAAAACTCAAGTTTTAAAATTAGTATATTATAGGTAATGTCTTAAATATCAACTACAACTAAAAATTCTAACAAAATATCCAATATTTCAAGCATTTATTTAAAGCAATATTAAAAACAAAACTTTCAAAGTGAAAGGTTAGGTCCTGGACGAGGACCTGCTCTGATCATGGAGTGAGATGGATACTGTTTGCCACAGCACTAAGCTGACTAGTCTACCTGTCCACTGGGCAGAAGGCAGGCAATGGTCCAGGATCGGAGATCTGTACACACGAATGACTTAATCTTGACTAATCAAGTGTTTCATATTTAGTCACCTTCCTTTTTGTGAAAGTGCTAAATAGAATTCCCAACACAGTAGCCTTTTTTTCTGGGAGTTGAAACCAGGGCATGAGCTGTAGACAATAGAAAGCAGACAGGCAATCCAAGAATACACACACCACAAGAGCAGGGACAGAGCCTGCAGCACGGGTGGGAACGAACAAATGATGAGCATGGGCGTGCTACAAGGGAAAACACGTCACCTCCAGGTGAGGCCTGGTTGTCAAGTCTCAGCTGAATGCTCTCAGTCTTCCTTGCCCTAAGTCCCCTCACACTAACTAATACCAGTAGCTCCAAGGGTGCAGGAGGATTATGAGACCACAGACATTTTCAAAAACATGTCTGGCCCACAGCAGTTCTCACCAGACCCCATTACCCTCCCTACTTAGGTGAAATGGTTAGCCCTCAGCAAAAACTGCATTTTTCAGGGAACTCTCAATGTTTGCTCAATGTATGTGACAGCCTGGATGGGAGGGGAGTTTGGGGGAGAATAGATACATGTATAAGTATGGCTGAATCGCTCTGCTGTACATCTAAAACTATCACATGATTAATCGGCTATACCCCAATAAAAAATAAAAGGTTAAGAACAGAATTGTGCATTTTGGGATCAAGAGCAGAAAACCAATTTCCTTAAGGTGGTTATTACAGAGAAGAATGTAAGGTGATGACATGCTCATTAAAGGTCTGTCAAGGTTACATGCTGGTTTCAGCAGCTCTTGCTGGTACGTTAAGTTAGGTGGCATCTGCAGTCGCAGGCAGTAAAGTAGAAAGAGAAGCCGTTTTAACTCACTGGGCAGAGTCCGCAGGGCGCCCGGACCAAGCCTGTGGGCGGGATGATGGGACTGACCGCCCGGTAGAGTTTCATGTGTCCGTCCACACTGCCAACGGTGCCCTCTTTGGCAGCAATGATTGTCATCTCTACTTTCCCATCATAAATGAGTGTATTCAAGATGGTCTCTATGTCCTCCATGGACAGCTCCACCTACAAAAGCAGTATGTTAGAAAGGACTCAAAACAAGGAGTCATCCTTCTGGAGGGTGTTGATAACAGTAGAAGGTCACAATTCTTGATGAAGTGGGGAAGGATTATGCTACAGTAACTGAAAGCACAAAGAAGTTGAACAATGGCCGGAGTGAGAGTAGACCACTCAGATCCTAGGGATAGAGCTCTGAGCTCACTGCTGAGCTTGACACCTGCTGATGTCCTCGCCCTCCTAAGGAGGATCTAGACTTGTCACATTTCTTTAGCAAGAATCTGATGGAGATTTATAAAAATGCTTAAGCAGAAAGGTACTTTAGACAGCAAATAGTCCAAATTCCTGTGTTGTTTTTTTTTAAATAAAAGAGAACTGGAGAGCAGAAATGAAAATGACTTGCCAAGCAGCCACTTCAGCATCTTCTCTGATGGTAAGGGGCAATTAAGCAGTGTCCATATGTATAGATCTTCAAAAGAATGTGCTAACAGTGCCACTTACATCTCATAAGTAGGAAACTACCAATAAATGACAACCGATACTAATGACGGATGTTTGGCACATATGTTGAAATGTCCCCAGAGGAGTCAAGAACTTGTCAGAACTGACTTTTGCATCTGGTAGTGAAATGCATGGCCAGGTTTCCACCCTGCTGCTCTGGAGCCCAAGCTCAAGGACATACAGTTCAGAAAGTGCCTGACGGCAAGGACTGCCTTTGCCTGGCTTAGGATAGCGGGTTTTACATTTTGCGGGTTCTGTAGAATGTACACAGGTATCACCTGAGAAGAGGGTCTGGGCCAGATGTGTTTAGAATATAGTATAAACCATATCCCTACGATGAAGCAAAAGTTTTTAAAAATAAGATGAAAATTAGAGACTGGGCTCTGACCTTACTGATTCCCAATTCACAGATATACTTCCACACTTCATGTGATGAAGCAAATGAACTATTTCTTTGTATCATTGGATTCTGTTTGCTTTCTCGTGCGGTTTCTGCCTATAAGGACAGAAGTATAAATTTCATGAAGAATACCAGTACCTTCTGAACACAATTTCTATAGAGGATAATCAACAACAGGACCTATTTTGTTTAGGAAAAAGGACTAATTTCAGTATTTTCAATTCCTATAAGATACAATATGTATGATTAAACATTCCTTATGAAAAAACTTAAAAGAAAAACCACTTGGAGGGATGTTTCCTCAGTTATGGCTCACCTTGGTTTGTAGGAATTTAAAACACTGTTGGTTAAGCACCTCCACAAATTCAGATTCAAAATCCTGGTCACTGTACCAGGCCCCACCTGTCACAGAGCGGTCTGGCTGCAGGTTATACAGCATATACACCTTCTTTTTTGAGGCCTAGGGGAAAAAAACCACACACACAGCAGATGGTTAAAAGGTAAGAAAGCAGTCTTTCAAAACAAGACTTAAAAACCCCAAAGCTTTATATTTCACACCAGTGTGGGATTTATAGAATTACTGTGGACTACAGGACAGCATACCAAGTCACCTTGTGCTTGGCTTCGCCTATTAACACCTGACATTATCAGACTACATCTGTTACGGCTAATGGACTAAAGCAGCATCTCCAAATGGTCCAATATGAGCTACAATTTTAAAAATGTTTTTTTGATCAGTTTTAAATCGACATAGCCAAAAGAATGATAAACACCTGAAATATCCTTGGAGCAATATACGTACAGTGAACATTCAAGAGAAGAAAAGAGACTGTTACTCACTGCCACAGACTTAACGGCTTTGATAAGCTTTTTACTTTCCAAATTCTTTAGAATTTTGTTAATTTCTGTTAATGGCAAGTTGCTTTTGTATCGAATATCTCTGCTCCATATTCCTGTAAGAAAGTAAAGTAAATTTAACACTATAGGATTTGTGTTTCTTTTCCCTTTGCTTATATCTCATTGTAAATCTAGCAAAATATGTATATAATCCTGGAGCATTGCTATAGGAAAAATGATGCACAGGTAACACTGTCAGATAAAGTAACAAAAATATGCAAAAAAGTTGTATGTTCCATTTTCTAACTGGAAATTTCTTGGAATGCTAGCATGGCATCTTTTAAAAATCATACGATAAGGGACATTTTTCTAAAGGAAGAAAAATCTTGATGTCATTGAATTAACATACATTGGCCTTTCCGTGCCCTCCTACATTCCAGCCTCTTTTTTCTATAAATTTCACTTTAGATCGTATACAGTGAAAAACAAACTTAAGTTTGAGTCAGGGTCAGTTGCTCTCAATGGAGAGCAATTAAAAAAAAACCTTTATGAGAGCATCTATGTGTAGGTATGTCCACTATCCTTGGAAAACAGAAAGATTATAGTTCTTACAGTCACTAAGAACCTGTGCAGAAAGCTACGATTTTTCTTTCAAAGAAGAAAATAAGTATCATACGTATAAAGGGAATTTATGTAAAAATATTTTGCGTATTTTCTTCCCAACAAAAAGGCATAATAAGATAGGAAGATTTTGTTTTAAATAGAGAATGCTGTCTTCATATTTATTTTTAAAATGTAATTTAACTTCCTAACACATATAAAAATTGTACAATTTTAGGTTACATCATAATTGCTGAAGCTAACATCAATGACTCAAACAGGTCTTAAATTATACTAATAGCAATTTAGATCCCGTTCTTTGAGGGCGACAGGAGAGGAACTAAACAACTGTGGAAGGAGCTACATCAGACACCGCCATGGGGCTCTAGGTGTCCCGTGGTTTCCCACAAAAACCAAAGATGTTACGATCCACAATTTACAGATAAGAGGAAGAAAGGCTTCCAGAATTTAGAAAGTGAGGATAAAAAAACACCTTCAGTTTTAATTTATTTGCTTCGGATAATACATGTACATGGTTCAGAATTCAGAAGTTTCTTTCCATCTCTGCCCATGGCCATCTAGTTCCTGCCTCCCTTGAGGCAACAACAGCCTCACTCTTGGGTGTCCTTCAAACATATGTACATTATAAATATGTATATATATGTGTGTGTGAGTATGTGTGTTATATTTTCTTCTCCTTTGAACACAAAGGGCAGCAGACTGAACTGACTGCTCTACACCCTGGGAAGCCAGGATCTCTGTCCCTAATATCTGGTCTGAGAGACAATGTTTTTTCTGCTTGTTCCTCTAAAACTTACCTTTATTTCCTGCATCCTCTATGATCTGATACACTAGTTTTTCTTGGTTATCTGATCCTTTCATTTTACTGCAGGGGAATAAAACAGAATTAAAAAGGCACAGAGGTACAGGCTAATCTAATCATCTACACAATCACTTAAAGGAATGAGTAGACAAGTCATCACATTGACTTATTTATCAAAAGAAGGGCTTACCTTAAAAAGAATGAGACAGGGCTGTATGTACCAGAATGAAAAGTTGTCCAAGATACAGTAAGTGAAAAAAAACAAGTTGCAAAACAGTATGGATAGCATGATCCAAATTTGTTAAAAAAAAAAGAAAAGAGATTATATATAAATATATGGTATATAAATATATGACTTCCCTGGTGGCTCAGACGGTAAAGCGTCTGTCTACAATGCGGGAGACCCAGGTTCGATCCCTGGGTTGGGAAGATCCCTTGGAGAAGGAAATGGCAATCCACTCCAGTACTATTGCCTGGAAAATCCCATGGACAGAGGAGCCTGGTAGGCTACAGTCCATGGGGTCGCAAAGAGTCAGACATGACTGAGTGACTTCATGTTCACGTTCATATAAACATGTAACCATTTATATATATTTATATATACCTACAAGGAAGGATATATACCAAATTATTTAGAGTCACTATCTCTGGGAAATGGAACTCCTGTGGGAGGTGAGATGATTTGCAGGACCAGGTTTACATGATGCAATTCTGTACTGGCCTTTCCCACCCAAACATATATTACTTTTACAATATTAAAAATAAAAAAATCAGGTGCTTACCCAGCATTCTGAGAATCCTTTATTCTATACAGAAGTCCTGTATTGCTCCTTAAGAGATCCAATTGACCCTAAAGTTTTGTTTTTTTTTTAAAGAAAGAAAATAGCAGTGAACTATTTTGGAGACATATCAAATCCAATGGCAAGCATTAATGCACTCTTCAATATTTTATACAGACTAAAATATCCTACCTTGTATAATTGTCAGCTCCCTCCCTTGAGTACGTAAGATTTTCCCTACATATCATATGTGATATGTATATTTTTTAAACTTAGCTCTTTATATCACCATTTCCTCAAATGTTAATACATGACAATTTCCTACATGTTAGATCCTAGCCTGGTTATAAGATCAATGCATAAGAATTTTAAACAAGCAGCTTTAGAATATAAAAATTCATATTCAAATAAACTGAGTAAATATAAACATAATAAAATACAACATCTTTAAAAAGTTCAGATAAAGGCTATTCATGCAAAAATATTTTGACACAATGATTCCATACTCTTGCATTTCCTTGAGTCTGAACTTGTAAGAACGCTGATGGCTTACCACTTGGCTCCTGGCAGTTCAGGGAAGCATCACTGAGAGAGGTTCCCATGAGTCAAGGCTGGGCAGACCCATAACTTGGAATCAGGTTGGTATATGGGTGAACAGCAATCCTTTCCCTCCCTCCCCCGGCCCCCAAAGTGGAAAAAAATTGAACCACAAAGCCCAATTTGGAAGTTTCATTTAGTTGTTTAATTTAGTTTGTGAACGTTTAATGAATACCTGTCCTGGGAACATGTTTGGGGTGGGGAGGACAGACATGAATTCCAACAGAGAACTCCACAGCTGATTTCAATACCATCGGGGTGGCGTGAGGACAGAGCCAAGTGAAGAGGGGGATGGGCTCCCAGGAAAGCCGCTTTGGCCCAGCCTGTGTGTTCAGGGGTGCCGCCTGGAGTTGAGTCTTAGGATGAGGAGTCAGGGTGTGAGGAAAGGAGGAAGGGCCTTCTAAGCAGGGAAGACAGCATGAGCAAAGGCCTGAGACACAAAACAGCTTGGCGTGCCAGGGAACTGAGAAACCAGCTGCTCCCTGTGAAAACTAGCTTGTGAGGCAGGCAGTGCAGGGTGATGAAGTCAGTGGGGAAGGCAGGGGCTCAGGATGGTAAACCCTGGAGTCTGGACTTGAATCTCCAGAGCTGAGAGAAGGGTTTCTGGTGGGAGAGTAACTTGGTCAGAACTGCCTTTATTAAGACAGAGCAGGTTGCTCTGAGGCACACGCAGCGAGGAAGGCCATTAAAATGCACCTAGCAGTTCAAGTAGAAGCCAAGAGCCTGAACACATGCAGGGGTGGGAGGAGTGAAAACAGGGGAACGAATGTGAGGAGAGTTTAAGGCAACCCACTCCAGTGCTCTTGCCTGGAGAATCCCATGGACGGAGGAGCCTGGTGGGCTACAGTCCACAGGGTCGCAAAGAGTTGGACACGACTGAGCAACTTCACTTTCACTTTAAGAGCTAAAATCAGCAACACTAGTGATTTATTAACAATTACTCCCTTGCTTAAAATTCTTGAGTAGCTTCACCACGCCCACTGCAGGACTGGCAACAGGTGACTGCTGAGGATAATTTTCAGACAGAAAAAGGCTGAAAGTGGAGTCTGAGGACAAAAACATTTATTACCACACTTGCTCTATGCTTCCAGAAGCTGAAGACCTTCACCACGGTGAAGCAAATAGAAATCACAACACTCCTTCTCTTTTGGTTAGAATAGTGTTCAGCAATCTGATGCACTGCTTTTTTTTTTTTTCAAATTGAAGTAATGTTATATTAGTTTCGGGTGTACAACATAGTGATCTCAAGTTTTTATAGACTCTACTCCACTTAAGGTTATTATAACATGTTGGCTATATACCCTGTGTTGCACAACACATCCTGTTTCACCTCTTATGCCCCTCCCCACTTCCCTCTCCCAACTAGTAACCACTAATTTGTTCTCTGTATCTGTGAGGCTGTTTTGTTATTAACATATTCATTTATTTTTTAGATTCCACATATAAATGATAACATATAGTATTTGTCTTTCTGACTTATTTCACTAATAACCCTCCTCCAGGTCCATTAATGCCATTGCAAATGGAAAATCGCATTCTTTTTTTACAGTTGAGTAGTATTTCATTGTATGTATATGTGTGTGTGTCTATCTCTATCTATATATGTATGCCACATCTTCTTTATCCACTCATCTGTTGATGGGACAGTTAGGTTGCTTCCACATTTGGTTATTGTAAATAATGTTTCTATGAACATTTGAGAAGTGAAGTTGCTCAGTCGTGTGCAACTCTTTGCAATCCCATGGACTATAGCCTACCAGGCTCCTCCGTCCATGAATTTTCCAGGCAAGAGTACTGGAGTGGGTTGCCATTTCCTTCTCCAGGGCAACTTCCCGACTCAGGGATCCAACCGGGGTCTCCCACATGGCAGACAGATGCTTTACCCACTGTGCCACCAGGGAACATTTGGGTGCATATACCTTTCTGAATTAGTCTTTTTGTTTTCTTTGATATATATACCCAGGAGTAGAACTGCTGAATTGTATGGTAGTTCTATTTTAGTATTTTTGAGGAACCTCCATACTGCTTTCTATAGTGGTGATACCAATTTACATCCCACCACCTACAGTGTACAAGGATTCCCTTTACTCCACATTGCCAACATTTGTTGCCTGTGGTCTTCTTCATGATAGCCACTCTGACAGGTGTCAGATACCTTATTGTTTTGATTTGCATTTCTCTAAAAATACTGCTAAGTTTCTGTCAGAGCATGTTCTGCCTATGTTTTCTTCTAGAAGTTTTACGGTTTCTGATCTGTTAGGCCTTTAATCCATCTTGGAGTTGATATGGTGTGAGAAAATGTCCTAGTTTCATTTTTTCACATGTGGTTATCCATTTTGCTCAGCACTACTTGTTGAAGAGACTCTTTTCCCCATTATGCATTGTTTCCTCCTTTGTCTTAGATTAATTGACCATAAGTGGATGGGTTTATATCTGGGCTTTTTATTCTGGTCCACTGATCTATGTCTCTTTTTATGCCAGAACCATCCTGTAGTATGGTCTGAAGTCAGGGAGCATGGTATCTCCAGCTTTGCTCTTTTTCTCAAGATTGTTGTGGCTATCTGGACTCTTTTCTGTTTCACATGCATTTTTGTATTATTTGTTCTAGTTCAGTAAAAAGTGTCCTGGGCATTTTCATAGGGATTGCATTAGATCGGTAGATTGCTTTGGGTCATATGGACATTTTAACAATATTAAATCCTCCAGTCCATGACCATTGGATATCTTTCTATTACTTTGTAGTATTTTCAATTTCCTTCATCAGTGTTTTATAATTTTCAAAGTTAGGTCTTTCACCAGTTTGTCCCTAGCTGTTTTACTCCTTTTATGTTACTTTTATAAAAGAGACTGTTTTCTAGCTTCCTCTTTTTGATAGTTCATTATTAGTTTATAGGAAAGCAACAGATTTCTGTATCTTAATCTTGATCCTGCAACTTTACTACATTCACTTATTAGTTCTAATAGCCTTTTTGATTGAGACTTTAGCATTTTCTTTATAAAGTATCAAGCCATCTGCAAGAAGGACAGTTTCACTTCTTCCCATTTGTATGCTTTCTTTTTCGTATCTGACTGCAGTGGCTAGGACTTCCAATACTATGCTAAATAGAAGTGGTGAGAGTGGGCCTCCTTGTCTTCCTCCTGATTTCAATTTTTTCTTTCTCTTTGGCCATGCCTCGCAGCTTGTGAGCTCTTAGTTCTCCAACCAGGGACTGAACCTGGCTCCTGGCAGTGAAAGTACCAAGTCCTGACTACTGAACTATCAGGGAATTCCTGTCTTCCAGATTTTAGAGGAAAGGTTTTCATCTTTTCGCCACTGAAGATGATTTTCTCTGTGGGTTTGCCAGAAACAGTCTTTATTATGTTGAAGTATGTTCTCTCTATACCAGCTCTGATGAGTTTTTATCATGAATGGATGTTGAATTTTGTCAAATGTCTTTTCTGCATCTGTGAGATGATCATGTGACTTTTAAGTTTCCTTTTAATGTGGTGTATTATACTGACTGATTTGTGCATAGTGAACCATTTTTGCATTCTTATAATAAATTCCATTTGATGATGGTGTATGATTCTTTTTGTATATCGTTGAATGTGGTTCGCTAACATTTTGTTGAAGCTTTCTACATGTATATTCATCAGAAACACTGGCTTCTGATTTTCTTTTTTTACTAATATCTTTGTCTGATTTTGGTATCAGAGTAATGATGGCCTTGTAGAATGAATTTGGGAGTGTTTCCTCCTTTTCAAATTTTTGGAATGGTTTCATAAGATAGGTATTTGCTTTTCTTTATATGTTTGGTAGAACTACCCTGTGAAGCTATCCAGTCTTGGACTTTTCTTTGCTGGGAGGCTTTGATTAATAATTCAATTTTACTACTAAAATTGAATTAGTAATCAGACAATTACAATCTGGTCTGCAGAAATTGCCTATTTCTTCCCGATCATCACATGTTTATCCCTTAGCTGTTTATTGTAGTTATAGTTGATTTTTCCATTTTTGTCTTTTAATCTTCATACTAGTTTATGTATTTGATCCAAAGCCTTACTATATATTTGCCTTTACTAGCAGCAAGAAGCAAACAGAAGATGGGAACAGATTATGCCTACATGTACATGTGTGCCAGTATGTACCTTAGTGACAAATTACTAAATATGACAGTTAAAATACAATTATTTGTCTTGTAAAAATGCATATTACTTCTTTCCTTAGTTTAGGCAGTCTGAGCTGTTTCCTGGTTTGAAGTCTTATCAGTCACAACCTACCACACTTTTGAGAATGGTTTCATTCTACGTAACAGAAAGTAATGACAATCACAACATATAAATAATCACATGAACTAGTTGGATTTACCTTACCATGGACAACAGTCTATTGATGGCCACTGCCCGCTGTTGGGCTTCTATATGCGGCATTTCATTCTGAATCACTTGGTCTGTGATTCCATGAGGGAACTGGTGACATAATTCTATAATCCTAGGAACAAAAGAATTAATGATATTCATGTTTTTACCTAGTTCAAGAGGCAATAGGGGAAAAATACAGGCAGAACAGTTTAGAAGTGTGCCACATTTGACAGATAATCTGGGTTTCCGCAATGGTTCTGAATGAAAGCACGTTAAAAAAGAGGAAGATGCTTTTGAAGTACACATTTGCATTTTTATTGTATTTAAGATTATTCAGATGAACTTTAAATTAGGACAAAAGTCAAATGAAAACAGAAAAACACATTAAAGCTGAGGCTTCAATTTTCTCAGATGCAACAAGTATGACAAAGTGAAGAGACAGTGCCTTGGGTAGCCATAAGTCTGTAAGCAGGAGGCAGATCAAACACTTCTGGAGGGAAGTCAAAAGTTTTTTTAGGACAATTCACCACAACTGGGACCTGTTTTTGGAATTATCCCTAACAAACAAAAATAAACCTCAAGTTTCACCTTGTCACAGGATCATCATATGTGTTACTAGTAACAGTTTAAGAAAGCTGGGGTCTTTATAAATTCTGTGGTAACCTAAACACTGCAGTGCACGGTAGAGAATATAAAATTTTAAGATGCTTCAGTTCAGTTCATTCAGCCGCTCAGTCGTGTCCGACTCTTTGCGACCCCATGGACTGCAGCACGCCAGAGCTCCTTGTCCATCACCAACTCCCGGAGTTTACTCAAACTCACATTCATTAAGTCGGTGACGCCATCCAACCATCTCATCCTCCTCGTCCCCTTCTCCTCTCGCCCTCAGTCTTTCCCAGCTTCAGGGTCTTTTCAAAAGAGTCAGTTCTTCGCATCAGGTCGCCAAAGTATTGGAGATGCTTTGGGTAAGCGTAAGATGCGTTGGGTGCCCTAAAACCTTCACTTAAATATCGCGCTCAAACCGTTTGGTGTCTGTTGCTTCATAATCGAAAACTGCACCCTAAGTCTAGTTAAACCTCCGTCACGGGAGTTTCTTGGTAACAAGGGCGATCCTGGATCAGAACGTGTTTGCACGAGTACCCCATGGAGGCGCAAAGAGTCTGACACGACAAAGCGACTAACACTTTCCCGGGGGGAAACGCCGAGTCTTCACTCTGGGCGTGGATCACTTTAAGGAAAGGTGCGCCTGAGTAGACAGATTCCCTGACCGATCCAGGGAAAGGCCGGCCACACAATCTCGTCAACTGTCCGACTCTCTCTGAACTTCTTAAGAGTGCAGTCTTCCGGAGACGGGAGAAGGGTCCGGGAGAAAGGGGGGCCTCCAGAGGCGGGGAAAGAGCCTCACTCCCCGATTTACCTGTTTTCGATTTCCACCGGATCCGCGTCAGGCGGCTGCACCTTCACCTTCACCTCGGCCATGAGGGCGCAGGTGCCGGGACCTTGGGGGAAGAGACCCCTCCGGGCGGCCGGACTGCTAGCCGAGAGAAGCCGCACACAGGTGAAGACAGCGCTCGGCCGGCGCAAGGGGCTTTCTTCTTCAGGTCGCAGACGGTCCTTCCTTGCCGGTCGCCTAGAGGTGGCCAAGTCGCGCCTGCGCCGCTTCAAGCCAGCGCGCGTCGTTCTGACATTTTCATTCTGGTATTTTCGTCCTGGTATTTCCAGAAAATCATCAACTGTCGCACGACGAGCCTGGTTCTCATTTTGAGTTGGGAGGCCACCTTGTAGCGCTTTCCAACCTCTATGAAGGCAAATTCTCGGACGCCTACGCTTAGGCCTGAAGAAAGGAGCGCTCTGCGGCCGCCTGTCTCCGGGCCAACCGCAGGGGCGGAGCTAGTTGCTAGGAAGCAGGTTCCTGCCAATCACCTGCCCAGCTCCCGGTGGGCGGGGCGCGGCTCGCAGCGTCCTGGTAACCCGTACCGCCGCAGTGAAGGAGAGGACCAAGGGCGGTGAGCGGTGGGCTGCCTCGGTGGGGGCTGCGGAGGTACCCAAGGGGTCCGGCTCGGGTCCTGGTGGCTGGGGGAGGGGGCAGAAGAGAAGGGCATCCTTCGTTCAGCCGAGTCGTGGCGGTGTCCTTGGCTGCACCTGAAGGACGGAGACGGGGACCAGACGGGGTTCCGGAACCGGGCGGTGAGGGGCAGTCTGGATGGAGGGATGGCGGGGTGGGGGATGCTGTTGACGCAGTCGGGCCTGGCGGATCGGTCTGCGGATGGATCCCGTTCGCTTGGGGCCCACTGGCCTACGCACTGTCAGCTTTTCAAGGACATCGCCTAGTCGCCGCAGGAATTATTACCCCCCCCCAACCCCCAGACGTTTTTATTTTGAACTAATTTTTAACCATTTTTTAATTTTAACTGCCTCTCACGTAAATGAAAATGTGAGGCTGGGCACCCTCCAGAGCCCTTCTGCAGGGGCTGTCGCTCTATCCGTATATGTATCTGCAATTTAAATTCTTAGCCTCCGACCTGGAACTATCCAACCAGGCATTAAATTCTCCCCTTAAATTTAGCCATCCCACCTTTGGGTTATAGTCTGTGACAAACCTCAAACCACAGAGACATTCGGGGCAGTTTTATTTATTTATTATTTATTTATTAAAAAAATTTTTTTGGCGTCATGTCGTGCATGGCTTGCAGTAACTTGCTACCCCCGCCAGAGACTGAGCTAGAGCCCCTGCAGTGAAAGCGTCAAATCCTAACCACTGCACCGCAGGGAATTTCCAAGGCAGCATTGTCTAGAATAAAACCCCAAACTGAGAATAATAAATGCCCAATCACAAATTGATAAATAAGATTATGTACGTATTTGGAAAATTGTAAATAATAGGGGAGGGTTCAAGAAGTACTCTATAAAAATTGAGTTTCAGTGTAGATTTTAATTGAGTAAAACCTATGCATCCATTATCATTGAAATTTGAATAGACCATCCAAGATGTAAATGGATTCTAAGGTGTGGGGTTTCCTCCCTAAATCCTTTGTATATTAATAATTATGAACACTCCCACACCCAAGAAAAAAATCACTAAGACTTCCATACTTGTACTTAATTACTTATAAATACAGTAGATGGAATGGGAGATTGTTTTAAGGTGTGGGTTCCCCTCCCCCCGAATCCTTGGTGTATTAATAATTATGAACCCTCCCATCCCCAAGACAAAGATCACTAAGACCTCCATACTTGTAATTAATTACTTATAAATACAGTAGATGGAATGAGAGACTTTTGTGTTCGTTCCTCACTGTTTATATCCATGCCATCTTTCCACTGGCTGAGGTGTGACCTTCTGTCATTTTCTAAAGTTTCTTTTGCAGCTTTCACAGGCATGAACGAATTGATGACAACTGCAGGACTTTGAACATGGAGCTTTCCCAAGGAAGCTGGCTCTAAATGAACATTTCATGCTACATACAAAGTTACCTCTGTTTCTCTTGTGTGCTGTCTTGCCTGAAGCCAAGAGAGGTGGTGTACTAAACAGAGGCAGGACAGACTGGTAATGATCCAGAGGTTGCTTAGGTCTGGTCATCAGTGATGATCTCTGCTCTGACATGTGCATTTAATGTGCTCACTTTAAATTTTATTCCTTCATCCTATACACTCCTGCTTTCCCCTCCCAAAGTAAGGTAAATACTTAGGTAATCAAAAGCCCACACAAGATCTCAACAGCAAAAATACAGCAGAGACAATAATTATGTCCATTAAAAATGGTATTTGGGGACTTCCCTTGTGGTCCATGCTTAAGACTTTGCCTTCCAGTGCAGAGGGTGCTGGCTCATTCCCTGATCGGGGAGCTAAGATCTCACATGCCTTACAGCCAAGAAACATAAAATAGAAGCAATGTTGTTACAAATTCAATAAAGACTTTTAAAAATGGTCCACATCAAAAAAAATTTTTAATTATATTTGTATTACACATGATGGTATAAATCAACTATACTTCAATTTAAAAAAAGACAAAAGAACTGAAATGAGTCTCCCAAAAAAGAAAAAATGATATTTGTAGATGGTAGAGGAACAACATTCTCTTTAGTTTTTACTAGTCGTACTGTATTTGAATGAGATACTTCTCTTCAGTGTCTGTTCACATATAGGTGTCCCTTGGAATTTATTTTCATCCACTTTTTTTTTAATGTAAGGAGGGAAAATGACAGCTGGTTCAGTGTGTGTCCCTCAAATCATACCCCTGCGGGTGCCTCAGCCCGGAAAAGCCAACCATGAAATTGATAACAATACGCTTTTGGAAATGAAATCAGGTAAGAATCAAATGTACTGAAATTGTTTAAAATAACCCTGCCATGTTCTCTATATTCATCTGGTTGTTGATTTATCCTCTTTGCATCCTTTCTATAATCAGGATCTTGGGATGACTGTAAAACTTTGAAAATTTGAAACAATGTTGGTTTCTAGAGTGGTATTTATATAGGTTACAACAGCTGGCTCTTGCCAACCTTCCATTTCTGTTGGAAAGATTTGCAGCAACGCCATGACTTACTTTAGCCAGGTTAGGATGTCCCATTGCTTCCCCAGACTTTCCCAGGATTCTCAGTGTTTTTCTGGGATATCAGTTTGACCTGCTAACACAGGCTCCCCAGTCAGACAGGTTGGAGAGTGAAGAATCCTGGCTTTGAAAACATCTAGTGATCTTCAGTACATTCCTCAGCCTTTCTTAGTCTCAACCTCTAGACTGTAAGAAAGTGATAATATTATCTATAGTTTAGAGTCATCATGAGGATTAATGAATTGATATGTGATATGAGCACACAGGTTCTGGCACATGGTGATGCCAAAAGACATTATAGCTATTTCTGCTGAAATAAAGCAATGAATGTGTTTCTTTTTCATGCCAGAAACACACACACACACACACACTCATTTACATATGTAATAAACATAAAGAGAAGGAAAAGTTTTATAGATAGAACGTATGAACAATTACTTGTTTAAAACAGACTCTTGATATGCAGCCACATGGATGGACCTAAGAGATGATCATATTAAGTGAAGTAAGTCAGAAAAAGACAAATATCATATGATGTCACATATATTTTAAATTATAAAAAATGGTACAAATGATCTTACTTACAAAACATACATAGAAAACAAACTTATGGTTACCAAAGAGGGTAGGAGGAGATAAATTCAGAGTTTGGGATTAACAGGTACACAGTACTATATAAAAAATAGGTAAACAACAAGAACCTATTATGTAACAGAGGGAACTATATTCAATATCCTGTAATAGCCTATAATGGAAAAGAATCTGAAAAAGAAAAAACTATATACATATGTATAGCTGAATCACTGCTGTACACTTGAAAGTAGTACATTATAGAAAAATAGATTTCAATTTTTTTAATAGAAAAATTAGACTTCAATTAAAAAATAGACTCTGAGACTCCAGTTACATATTTGAGTAACTAATGTGCATACAAACTATATGTACCGATGATGTGACACCTGGGCTTCCTAGACTGAGAGGTCCAACTAAGAAGATATATATTATACTGTGTCTTCTTTTATCTTAAAAGCTAATATTATTTTAAAAATTCCTCAAACCAAAATTCAAGTCTTAATATATGTGCTCATAACCCTCAGGAGAAGTTGGGTATTGATTGACAAATGATGACAGGGTATCCAATTTCTCTAATATCTGAAATGTCTAATAAATGAAAGATCCTGCAATTCAGTGCCAAAAGTAATAATATCCCAATAGAAAAAATGGGCAAAGGATGTGAAAAGACATTTTATAGGAAAGGAAATATGTGTGTTTTAAACATAGAGAATATGCTCCTATTCACCTTTTACTTGCTTGCTGGGCAGAGCTTATCCTCTGCTTTATTTACTCCCTTGCACTTAATCACCACTTAACAAATTCTATGTAGTCGTTTCCTGTTTGTGTGTTTTTTTTTTAAATGGAAGCTCTGTGAGAGGAGGGATTTTGGTCACTGATGTATTCCCAGTGTCTGAAACAGTGTCTGGCATGTAATAGGCATTTGGTAAACACTTGTTGAATGAGTGAGTGAATCTTAATCAAAATATAAGAAACGTGAGTTAAAGCTATGAGATACTTTTTTTAAAACCTGGGAAATAGAAATGAAATATCAGCAAAATAAAAGAAAAAATGATCACACACGATATGGTTGAGATGGTGGGTTAACATGCACTTCCATCCCCTGCTGGTAGCAGGGTGAATTGTTTCAGTGTCCATGGAGGGAAGTTTGGCGACATTAACCAAAATTACTAACTCACATAGCTTTTGACTCAACAACAGTACTAGTTCTATATATTTTGCAGATATAAAAAGAACTCTTTGCAAGATTATTCATTACAATGTTTGCAATAGCAAAAGTAAAAGAGAAAGAAAAGGAAAAGAAGACAGTTTATATGTTCATTTGTAGGGATTGGCTGTTGGCCAGTGATTCATCCATTGGAATAGAATGCAGTGCAGCCATAAAGAAGAATGGGGTGCTTTTTAAAGGAGCAATATAGGACAATATACAAGATACAATGTTAAATGAAGAGGAAAAGGGTGTGAAACAGGGCATGATATGCCATTTGTATGTACAGTGGGGGGGATTAAAAAATATGTATGTATATGCTTGTATGGATGTAAACTACATACATACATTGGAAGGACAGTTGATATTATTGGTTGCCTTTGGGCACCTGATGAGGGCAGGGAGCTTGGAGGGAAAGTTTTCATTGTATATCCTTGTTTGACCTTTTGAATCTTGGATCATCTGAATTTATTACCTTTACCTTTATTACCTTATTACCTTTCTTAATTTTCCCAAGAAGTGAGGAATCATTTACCAAGTCCAAATATAATATAACAAAACCATTTTTTAAGCAATGCTCAAAAATGAAAAATTAGCTTCTGCTTTCTAAGTAGACACTGGTTTTAAAATTCATCCCTGCTTGGTTTGTATCAGTGCTCTATCAGAGAGGCAAAATGCCATAGTGGTTCAAGAGCATGGCCTGTGAGCAACTAAAACCCACCACAGTCAAATGAATAAATTAAAAAAATTTTTTTTTAATCCCTCCAGTTTTAAAAAGAAATGAGCCTGGTCAACAGATCCAACTTCCCAGAAGTCAGATCAAAATTCTGCTGTCATTTACCAGATTTTTTAACCTCTCCGGGACTCCGTTCCCTCGTCTATAATGTGGGTATAAAATAAGACCTATCTTATAAGGTTGTACTGATAAAATTAGTTAATTCACATAAAGCTCAGTGCCTGGCACAGAAAAACTCTCTTGTTAGTTATTGTTATTCACTTCTACAGCATATATATTTTTTAAATCTCATTAAATAACTGATCCCTAGGCATTATTCAGGGACTTGCTACTTTAGTGTTAATTCTGGATATCCTGTTTTGGGTTTTTCAGACACCCCGGATGTCAACATATTTTATACCCTGGATGGCAGCAAACCTGAATTCCAAAAGAAAATTGGTTATGGTGAAAACACTACCTTTAAGTATACGAAGCCTATTACCCTGCCTGATGGAAAAATACAAGTTAAAGCTATCGCAGTCACTAAGTAAGTCAAGAGCATAATGACTGGGATGATTTATATTTATTATGTTTTAACTTGACTCATTTCAGTGAGAATGGTGCTGGATTATAAAGACACTAAAGAAAAAGTTATCTTAATTTCAGCATATGTCTGTAACCTTTGTGTTTGTCTTTTATTGAGTTATACTGTAAAATATACATATTAACATACTAATTAACATGAGGAAAAGTTTTAGGGATAGAACATATAAACAATTACTTGTTTAAAACAGATTCTTGATTTGCAGCTACATGGATGGACTTAGAGTGATCATATGGGTAAAAAGGTATAGTTCACTGAAGTGCTGTGTATATTAATACTGTTTTAGTCTGAAATCCACACTGGGATTTTGGGAAAGTGAAAGAAAGGGAAATTGCTCAGTCGTGTCCAACTCTTTGTTTGCTACCCCATGAACTGTAGCCTGCCAGGCTCCTCCATCTGTGGGATTTGCCAGGCAAGAGTACTGGAGTGGGTTGCCATTTCCTTCTCCAAAGGAAGAGCCTTTTCAGGGTTTGGGACCTCCGAAGAGATTCGTCTTGAGGAAAATGCTGCTTTTAGTGGATGGTTCTTTTATTCCCCAGGACATGGCCTATGACCACCATGGTTCTCCATCTGATTTTGTACTGACTTTATTGCCCTTCAAAGCTACCATCATTTTGATTTGTTAGGCATTAGCTAATTCATTCTTTTCTTTGTCCTTTCTTTCCTAGTCAACAATTTTTTTCAGTTTCAAGTATAGAAATACCACTTAATTTGGTAAACTTCACCGTGGGTTTTAGAGAAAAAAGATCCTCAAATGCTTTGCAGATTAGTCTGTGAGAGAGGAATTATTTTGTGCCGCAAAACAGGTTTGGCCACATTTCTGGAAGACTAATACTGGGGCTGGCCCAAGTAATTTAAATCAGACTCCAGGCTCCCCCTGCTGGCTAAACTACTGTATGGCATTTTAAGCTACAAATTCTACAGTGAAGATGATTGCTCGGCATTTAAAAAAATGTTTTTAATAATAAAATGAAAACAGAACAACCCCCTGACACATGATTATTCTTTACTAAAAATTGGGATCTGTGGCTTTTCCCACCTGCCAACCCATTTCTACTGAAACAAGTCATCTCAGTTATTGAAAACTAATAAGCTGATTACTCTGGTGCGTCATGCTGCAAGGAGACAGTAAAATGAAGTCGCCATCAATGACTTTGTAGTTCAAAGGAGCTAACGGAGCGTCCATCAGAGTCTGAAGAATAAGAACATTGTTTACGCGTCTCACCATCTTGTTCTGTGCCCACTCTCTCTGAAATGCTGTTAGTATTTCAGATGTGCTCAGCTTAGGAAAAGTACCTATACAAAAAAAATTTGAAAGTTAGTGCTTGTATCTAATCGTGATAAAATAGTTCTTTATGGAAATCATACAGCTTTGTTCAAGTCTCTGTCTCTAGGTTTTTCAGGCCATTAGTTTCTTAATAAGGAGAAAAAGGCCTTTAGATAAGACTGTTAACAATGAAAGGTCTTTAACATATTAAGAGGAAAACCTGTGGTCATGAAGTTTTGAATGATATAGGAAAATATTTGTGATATAGTCAGTGAAAAATATTAGGATGTAAGATGACACACTAGTATTGTGACACTTGCAAAAATACACAGAGGACTTCCCTGGTGATCCAGGGGTTAAGAATCCTCCTGCCAATGCAGGGGACACAGGTTCGATCCCTGGTCCAAGAAGAACCTTCAGAGATGCTGCAGAGTAACTAAGCCTGTGCTCCACAACAAGAGAAGCCACTGCAATAAGAAGCCCATGCACCACAATGAAGAGTAGCTCCCGCTTGCTGCAACTAGAGAAACCCTGCTGCTGCTGCTGCTGCTGCTGCTGCTGCTGCTAAGTCAATTCAGTCGTGTCCGACTCTGTGTGACTCCATAGAGAGCAGCCCACGAGGCTCCCCCATCCCTCGGATTCTCCAGGCAAGAACACTGGAGTGGGTTGACATTTCCTTCTCCAATGCATGAAAGTGAAGAGTAAAAGGGAAGTCGCTCAGTTGTGTCCAACTCTTCGCGACCCCATGGACTGCAGCCCACCAGGCTCCCCCGTCCCTGGGATTTTCCAGGCAAGAGTACTGGAGTGGGGTGCCATCGCCTTCTTCGAGAGAAACCCTGCATGCAGCAACAAAGACCCTGCATAGCCAAAATGAATAAGTAAATAATTTTGCAAAATACACAAAGATAGAAAAGGGCAGTGATCTGCAAGTGAGTGGGAACCAGGCTTCTGCTCAGAGCCAGCCAGGCCGTAAACCTGACCATTCCTCAGGATTCAAATGGTCCTGGATGGAGATGTTTGTGATGTGAGGAAGTTATCTTATTGGGAGGACACTGTATCTTGGATAACAGGCCATGAGCCAATGATGAGCATCCAGATGAGATGGATGCTGAGGTGAATGAGTTAAACAAGCAGTTCTTCTAAAAGACTTTCTATATCTGCATCCAGATACCTGTATCTGTAAATTTGGTTTGTTATTAAGAATAACAAAACGCATGCTTCCCCAAAGGTTAGCCGCCCATAAGTCTCTCCAGCCAGTAAACATGCAAGTACCCACTGATCACGTTATTTCTTAAATACTGTCACTCACTGATAGGTAGTGGCTGTTTAGACCAGTTGTATATTTCTGAGAATTGTTTTCTTCTAAAAATGTGGCTTAAGACTTTGACATGGCTTAATGGTAAACATTTCTTAGGGCTTCCCTGGTGGCTCAGACAGGAAAGAATCTGCCTGCAGTGCAGCAGCCGTGGGTTTGATCTCTGGGTTGGGAAGATCCCCTGGAGGAGGGCATGGTGACCCACTTCAGTATTCTTGCCTAGAGAATCCCATGGACAGAGGAGCCTGGTGGGCTATAGTCCATGGGGTCACAAAGAGACTAAGCAACTGAGCACAGCACAACAAACATTTCTCAACTGTTTTGGAACTGATGTCTATTCATTTCTGAATGTTTACTTAACCAAAGAATTTTAAGTGTTTTGGGACACTTAAAGTTTCAAGAGTTTTAAGAAATGTAAAAAAATCAATATGTAAGAAATCTGAGAAATTGCAAAAGAAATGATAATGAAACAAAAACACATCAAAGGCCAATATGAAAATCAATGAGCAAAGCAGATAAAGGACACTGAAGGCAGACACCAACTTGAGATATAAGAGTATCATGTTCCAGGGCAGATCAGGCAGAATCCCCTGTGTTCTAGCTGTGAGCTTTCAGTGCAAATTAGTAAGAGTAAGAGTAAACATACCAGACAAATACACCAAAGTGTGGTCACAAGGATGTGGCAGAGGCTGCAGGCTGCTCCCAAAATTGTGTTGCCTTCTTCAGGAACCAGAGAAGCTTCCCTGGTGGTTCAGTGGTAAAGAATCCTCCTACCATTGCAGGAGACCCAAGTTCAATCCCTGGTCCAGGAAGATTCCACATGCTGCGGAGCAACTAACCCCATGTGCCACAACTATTGAGCCTATGATCTAGAGCCCGGGAACCACAACTACTGAAGCCCGCACAGAAGAAGAGAAGCCACGGAAATGAGAAGCCCACATGCAACAAGAGAAGCCACCGAAATGGGAAACCCGCTCACTGCAACTAGAAAGTAGCCCCAACTCACCACAACCAGAGGCAGCCTGGGAAGCAGCGAAGACGCAGCACAATGAAAACAAAACAATTATTTTAAAAATAAGTAAAGTTTATTTTTTAAAAAAATAGAGCCTGGGATTTTTAGCAGGACACACATGTGTTTTCAGTCCTCCTTGAAGCTAGCAAGAGCCCCGTGAATGCACGGGGTGTGGCCAGTGAATGCACGTGGAAGTGACGTGGTGGTTTCTAGATTGTGCCCTGCAGGAGGAGGCAGGCCGTGGTTCCTGCCAGCTGGAATGTGGCTGTGGTGGTCAGCCACGTTGGGTCACAAGGATGTGTCGTGTCCTAGATATGATGGGGCAACAGGGTAGAAAGTCAACCCTAGGCCCTGGGTACCATGGCTCTTCTGCACAGCTCTGGGTGGGTTATAGCCCATTGTTACGGTTTTTCCAGTGGTCACGTATGGATGTGACAGTTGGACTATGAAGAAAGCTGAGCACTGGAGAATTGATGCTTTTGACCTGTGATGTTGGAGGAGACCCTTGAGAGTCCCTTGGACTGCAAGGAGATCCAACCAGTCAGTCCATTCTAAAAGAGATCAGTTCTGGGTGTTCTTTGGAAGAATTGATGCTAAAGCTGAAACTCCAATACTTTGGCCACCTCATGCGAAGAATTGACTCATTGGAAAAGACTCTGATGCTGGGAGGGATTGTGGGCAGGAGGAGAAGGGGACGACAGAGGAAGAGATGGCTGGATGCATCACCGACTTGATGGACATGAGTTTGAGTGAACTCCGGGAGATGGTGATGAACAGGGAGGCCTGGCATGCTGTGATTCACGGGGTTGCAAAGAGTCGGACATGACTGAGCAACTGAACTGAAATGACTCTGTTTAAGCCACTGTTGTTTTGATTCTGCATTACAACAATCAAGTCTGTATCCCAATACACCAGGGACACATCTCAAGCAAATACCTACAGAGAACATATTCAGGGGTACAGGTGATCAAAACAGGCCAACAGTGTCAAGCGTCAGCGAGTGTGTGGAGAAACTGGAACCCTCAAATGATGCCAGTGGGGATGTAAATGGAAAAACCACAGGTTGCAGTTTCTAAAAAGTTAAACTCATTGACCACCTGACCCAGTGGTTCTGCTCCAGTGTATCTGTCCACGTATATGGCTGGACCCACCCTTGTTGTTCTTATTACAATTCCAAGAGGCCCTCAGCAGTAATCATCAAGGAACTTGGAAAGAGAAGTTTATTACCTACAAGTTCTGGGGATTATGTGGCACCCAGTGAGGTCACAAGCACAAAGAGATGGGGGCAGGGGGAGAGAAGAAGGGACAAAGCACAGGCCAGGGGTCTGCGTTTATTAGGGCTGAGGGCTAGGGGCTGAGGAGTTCCACGGGCTCAGTCTTCACTGGTGAATTTTAAATGTATGAGCAAGAATTTACAGTGGGAAGAGAAAAAAATGGCCCAGTTGGTCAGTCATGGAAACCAACCAAGATCTCTAAAATAAAGGGGCTTCCATGGGGGCCAGTGGCTGGATCTTCATCTGGTCTTGTGGCTGGTGATGTGTTTACTCAAGAGCACCATCTTTGAAGTGGATGCCTCAGCAAAGCCTAAGTGAGACGCCTCGTTACAAACAAGAGAAAACCCAACCTCAGGGGCTCATACTATAAAGACTCATATGTGAATACTCATAACAGTATTAAGTATTGTAACCTCCAAACTGCCAAAATCCAAATGACTGTCCACTGGGGAATGGATAAACAAACTGTACATCTGTAAAGTGGAATGCTACGCAAGAATAAAGATGAATGAATTGCTGACACATGCAACTACATGGGTGAACCTCAGGAAAAAAAAAGAAAAAAGACAAGTAAAGGCAGCCAGACATGTGAGACTGTATTTGTAGGATTACATTTATCAGCATGGCAACCCACTCCAGTATTCTTGCCTGGAGAATCCCATGGATAGAGGAGCCTGGAGGGCTACAGTCCATGGGGTTGCAAAGAGTCGGACACGACTGAGCAACTAAGCACAGCACAGCACAGAAAAGGCAGAACTATGAAGACAGGAAGCAGATCAGTGGTTGCCTGGTGTCGGAGGTGGAAGTGAGGAGTGACTAGAAACAGGTTGTTGTAACACTGGACTGTGGTGGTAGTTGCACAGTTGTATAAATGTGTGGAGTATCATCCAATTATATACCTAGAGCAAGTGCATTTTATGTCGTGTACATTATACCTCAGTAAAACTGTTTAGAAAAATAAAGAGTATATAGATGAGCTGCTGGTGCTGAGGGGAAATCACCTCCAGAGTTTACTTCTGGCCTCCTCTCTGTTGGTTTCTTATGGGACTTCTGTTGCATCATGGAGGAACAAGATTAATTGTGAAATATTATGAATAAATTGAAAACTGGCTAGTATTTGGGGAATAACAGTTAAAATCTCCCAGGGCAGTGTGTATTATGCTACCCACAGTTGAGATAAGGAAAATCCCCGTAACTTCTGTGGGATGAATGACATACAGGTAACCTTATTCTTTGCTTCAGAATAGTTTCGGAATTAAGGTATGACATCTTTATGGTGAATGTGGTAGATAGTCCTCCAAATGGCCCCCCGGTGAGCCATGCCTCCCACAGTATCTCCTCCTTCTGAATCTGGGCTGGCCCTACAACTTACTTTTGACCAAAAGAATGCTCCAGACATGACGCTAAGGCCAGACCACAAGAAGCCTTGCAGTATCTGCTCTGGTCTCTTGGAACATAAACGCTGGGAGAAGCCAGCCACCTTGTAGGAGTCTCTGACCTACCTGAGACCTACTACTATGAGGAACCCCAAGTTCACCACCTGGAAAGGGAGATAGAAAGGGAAGGAGAGAGATGACTGGCAAGTTCCCAGCTGTCCCAGGCCAGGGGAGAAACCATTTTGGACATCTGACTGAGTTTCACTTTCACTTGACTGCGGCCCAAGCTGACACCTGACTGCAACCACACGAAAGCTGGCAAACCCACGCCTTTGTGTTCAAAGACATAATGTTTTGCAGTGGCTTGTTACATAGCAAGAGATAACTGAATAAGAATAAGGTTAAGACCATAGAAATGGTAATATTTTGGTCTCTCCAATTTAAAATATTAATATAATAAATTCATTTTAGAGTCATCTTAATTGCTGGACACCTTGTCTTTGAACCTTTGTGTGACACACAGACTTTTCCTGTTTGGAATAATTTTCAGAGACTGCAGGGAGAGTGCCATTGTCACAAAGGTGTTTCAGGTGGACTCTGTTCCACCAGATCAAGTCTCTCCAGAAGACACTGTGGAAAATGCTCCCAAGGACCCTCCAAAGCAGGCAAGTACTGACACTATGATGCACTTGGATGGTTACCACGCCCCTGGTCCCTTTCCTCAGTGGTCACATCTTCCCCTTCACTTACCCCCAGAGTCAGTCTGTCACCCATTTTCAGGTCCTTATCGTTGAGGTCACTGCACAGTATCTTTGCTGGTTTCCCACCTTTTGGCCAGTCCTCCACCCTGCCTGTTGGAGACTCCTCACTGGCATCTCTGTCTAGGCTCCCGTGTCTTCTCCTCTTACCCTATGGAGAAAGCAGAAACCCTCAGCCTGCCCTCGCAGAGCCAGTTTCTGTCCTTAGTCATCCTTTCCTGCTTTGTGACTCCCCTGTTTACGTTCCAGCTCAAAGTCAATTGAGCATGCTGTGTTCTGTCTCTGCTCCCCTAGCTCCCAGGCCTTCTTTCATCAAGTGCTTTGATCACATGATCACTCTGCTCCTTGTCTGTCTCCCCCATGTACTGTAAGCTCCCGGCAGCAGAGAGCAATTCTGCCATACTCCATGTCCTGCATGGGGACAGGTAGGAGAGGGTGGAGGCATTTGCTGAAAAGAAGTATCGGGCTAGTAGGAGCCCTCAGTGGGCGTGACCTTCAGTTATGTTGACAGCTTCATCTCCAGATACAAAGCCTCCCCTCTTTAGAGAATGAACTACACCTGTCTAGAAACTCTAGTCCTTGGGTTCTGGGTCTCAGGGGGATGGATCCCAGGGTCAGAGGGTGGGCCAGCCCACGGTGAGGCAATTAAACAGAAAGTCTCAGACTCTCGTTGGGGTGATGGGAGGTTTTGGGAGGGAGTCCCTTCAGCCTAACAATTAACTAGAAGGCAGCAAAGAGGCCGTGGGAGCAGAGTGGTGGAGGCAGGCGTGGCGTGCGGCCACTTGTGACGGGGGTCTACACTGGCCGGGGGGCCGCCAGCAAGAGTTGAGCCAACGTGTACCAGCAGGTGTTCAGGCTTCGGCCAAGCATTAGGGACCGACCCTGAGGAGGAGAAGGCTAGAGAGAAGCGTGTCTGTGTTTCGGGGCCGAGTGCGGGAGGACAGCGGACAGCAGATCTGCCTGGGTCTGACCCCACCCTGTCTTTGCCTCTGGAGTCTGATGGTCCCTCTGTTGTCACTGTCTCCCAAGAGTGTTACATCCTACCTGTGTGAGCTGTCACCTGCCTCTAGTCTTGGCCACTTGACATGGAAGGGGCATCCCAAGCAGGCATGCTGCCAAGCAGGCAGCCCAGAGTCAAAGCTGTGTGTGTGTCCAGAGACAGCGAGACAAAGGTCACTTGGTGAAAACGACTCTGACCCCTTTCTAGTGAAGAAGCGCAGGCTGTTTCGGTATCTCTACCATGGAACTTTTAATTTTCATGTCTAAACGGGCAGAGTCAAGTGATTGATACACAGTGTCTTCCCTCCTAGGAACTGAAAAATGGATTTGTTGAATCAAAAGGAAGGAAGAAATATAAGAATCCTGAAAGTAAACTGGGTTGGAATGTTAACCTTGGAAATTTCCAGGTATGAAGTGACAGGACGAAGATACGAGTTAATATTCTAAATCACCAAACAGGTTCACGGTTTGTGTTCTTGTCTTCCGAGGGCTTGACTAAGAAACACCGGGACAGTACAGTAAGATCTCATTTGACTTTTAATGCCATCCTGGCTACAGGAGGGAGGTCAAGCTGTCCAGCAGAGTCAGATTCATCTATTCATTGCAACATGGGAGACCATGTGATAGAGGAACCATGGCAATCTCATCAACTAAAGTACAGACAACAGTTGCTGGAGGAAGGTGGGGTTTGGATGAAATTTAAATGAAAGAAGAGTTGTGATAGGTAGGCGAAGCAGAGATCAGTGGGAAATGGTTGCCATGAGATTACGGACCTGAGAAGGGGACCAGGGTTCTGTTTCCTTGGAAACAACAAAGATACATGTGGAAGGTAGCACCCAGAGACCTTTCTCTGAAGCTCTGCACCCAGGTTGGACATTGAAGTTGCTTCTCTGTGGTTGGATAGCATCACCAACTCAATAGACACGAGTCTGAGCAAACTCTGGGAGACAGTGAAGGACAGGGGAGCCTGGTGTGCTGCCGTCCATGGGGTCACAAAGAGTCAGGCATGACTGAGTGAGTGAACAACAGCCCTATGTCACAGTGACCTGAGTCTTCCAGGCAAGAGTTGGATGTTTCATTCTTACTGATATGATTTCGAACAGCCAAGTTTTCTGATAGTCTGATTTTAGAGAGCAGGGTTTCTTGGTCAGTAAGAAGCAGTGGTCACTCAGAGTGGGAACTGTTAGGATGTGTGACAGCTGCAGTGTGTCCTTGGGACACATAATATTTCCTGCTGACCTTGCAACTGGATTTATCCATTCTCCCAGCCTGTTGCAGAATGCTGGGGAATGTGGCAGGGCAGATTTTCATTTTCTCAGTCTGGGCCCACTTTTTTCTTTATTGCTATGAATTCAGCTGAGTGGGAGCTTCTCTGCATAGTTACTACATTAGAGAAAGAATGTGACAAGAGTGGTCCCTTATAAAAGGTTTCTAACTATGAAGACACATTTGCATGAAAGCACATATATTCACAGAATGATGCTTTTGATGTAATTGTAGACATGGGTGAAAGAAGTGACCCTAAAACATTGAAAGACCTTCGCTTCTCAGAGAGTCCGCGGGAAGCCCCAACTTTCCGTGATGAATTGGGCTCTAGACCAGCCCCCCAGCAGCCCCAGGTAACTGCTAAGGAAACTCTTTTGGGTGCTAAAGATCTACTGTGTTTTTAATGCTTCCTGCAACATACTTTAAGAAAATGTCCCTGCCTTTTCACCCCGGGTCAGGCACTGTCCCAGAGCCGAGATACCTAGTTGAACAAAAAAGGCCCCTGCACTCATGGTGCTCACATTTTGTTGGGGATGGGGGCAGGCAGATATAAACATCTGAATAATGGAAAAAATAATTGAGAATAGTGATTTGTCATGAAAAAGATAGCCCTGGGTAATGGGATAGAGCCATGGTTTTCCAAGTGTGTCCCCAGACCAGTAGCATCAGCATCACCTGGGAGCTCATCAGAAATGCAGACACCCACCCACCCCCACTGTGCCTCTCCAGACCTGCGGCCTCAGGGCTTTAGGGTGGGCCCCATCATCTGTTCTGATTGGCCTTTCTTCTGATAAACACCCAAACTTGAGAACCCCTGGGATAGAGAATGACCAGGTAGGAAGAACAGTGTCCTAATTCAGGGGGATAAGAGAAGGCCCCCTCAAAAAGGTGACAGTTTAATTGAACCTTCAAGATGAACAGAAACCAGCCCTTCAAAGATCTTGGTCGAGTAACTTCAGGTTCAGCTAAGTGAGGATCACCAGGAGGCTGGTGTGGCTGGAGCATGGTGGGAAAAACGATGCACCATATGCAACATATGGTGGGACAAAGCACTGAGATGATTCAATGTAATTGACCTTACCAGAGCTTTTACCATGATTTTATATATGTTCTTCATTTTCGTTCCCTGGGTTTGCACATATAACTGGTTAGAATTTTGCCATGATTTTATATATGTTTTCATTTGAGTTCCCTGGGTTTGCACACATAACTGGCCATAATTTCACCATGATTTTATATATGTTATTCATTTCAGTTCCCTGGGTTTGCACACATAACTGGCCAGAAGAGCTTGACAACCACAGAGATCATGAGGATTCACAGGGAGACAGACTTTCTCAAGTATGTATTGCTTTCTCTCTACTGTCTAAGTACTGCTAAGACACAACATGGTCAAAAATAATTTGAAGATGGGGCATAGCAATGGTATTTTATACTCCAACTGTTTTGTTTTTTAATTAAATTTTTACAAAATTTAAAGGCACAAATGACATACAATAAATGGCACTTAAAGAGTACAATTGATATATACATATAATCTCAAGACTATCACCCCAATCAAGAAAATGAAAAAATCCACACCTCCAAGAGTTTCCTGCTTTGCACCCTTTTAAAATCCTCCCCTGTGACCTGCCCCATTCCCAGGCACCTGTTGGTCTGCTTGTTGTCATTGTAGCTTAGCTTGCATGTGATCCCATATATATTTATGGAACAATTCAGTATTTGCTCCTTGGCCAGGCTTCTTTCACTCCACTTAATGACTTGGAGCCTCACCCATGTCGTATGCATGCACTGGACGTTTCTTTTTAACGCTGAGTAGTGTTCCATCGTATGGATACATCACAGTTTGTTTATCCTGTTTCCTACTGGATGTACATCCAGATTGTTTTAGGTTTTGGCTGTCACAGAAAAAGCTGCTATGAACATTTGAATACATGTCATCCTGTGCATATATGCTTTAATTCCCCTTAGCTAACTAACTAGGAGTGGGGTGGCTGGCTCATATGGTAGGCATATGTTTAACTTTCTAAGAAAACTGTCCATATGTTTTCCTAAGAGGCTGTACCATTTTGCACTCCCACCAGTAGTATATGATGGATGGGAGTTCCAGTTTCCCTACATCTTCACCAACATTGTTGTTTTTATTTTTGGCCATTCTGGTAAGGTGGGGGTAGTGGTTTTAATTTGCATTTCCCTTGGGTTGGTAGAGTGGGTGACGTGGATAAAGGTGGTCAAAAGATACAAACTTTCACTCGTAAAATGAATAAGTCCTGGGGATGTAAGTGGTGAAGATAGTTAATGACACTATGCTGCATACTGAAAGTTGCTGAGAGAGTAAATGTAAGAAGTTCTCAACATAAGGAAAAAAATTCTGTGACTGTGGCGACTGGTGCTGACACTGGTGCTGGTTTTGCAGTAGCCACAGTTATTGACTGTTATGTTGTGCACTTGAAACTAACACAGTGCTATAGTGTCTCCTCTGTCTTTATTGGTTTTGTCTGTGGTTTTATCAGTTATTGAAGAAATTGTACTGAAATCTGTGACTATAATTATGAACTCGTGTACTTGTCTTTGTATTGCTTTCAGTTCTTTGCTTCATGTACTTTGAAGCTCTGTTGTTCAATATATAAGCCTTTTGGATTCCTATGTTCTATTGCTGAATTGACCCCTTTATCCTTACAAAATAAGCTTTTTTAAAAACAGTTTTATCGGAGTATGGCTGATGTACAGCATTGTGTTCCTTTCAGGTGTACAGCAAGGTGAATCAGCTATACACATACCTGTATCCACACTTTTTCAGATTCTGTTCCCATATAGGTCATCACAGTGTATTGAGTAGAGTTCCCTGTGCTGTCCAATAGGTTCTTATTTGTCATCTATTTTTAAATATAGTAGTGCATATACATCAATCTCAGTCTCCCAGTTTATCCCTCCTCCTGTGAAACAACCTTTATTAACCCTGGTAATAGTCTTGCTTAGAGATCGCGCTTTTCTGGTGTTAGTATCGGGATCACTGCCTTCTTTTCATTAGTATTGCACGGTGCATCTTTTGTTCATCCTTTTCTTTTTAACCTATTTGTCTTTCTCTAGTTCAAGAAGGTTTCTTTTAAACAGCATGTAGTTAGGTCTTGCGTTTAGAAAATAGAACAATCTCTGCATGTGGTGCTGAGCGTATTTATATTTATTCTGATTATTGATACATTTGAATTTCAGTCAGCTGTCTGCTATTTATTTTCTGTTTGTCTTACCTATTCTTTGTTGCTCCCCCTTTTTTGGCTTGCTTTTGGATTAATTGGGTATGTTTTATGATTTCATTTTATTTTGTATCCTTTGTTGGCTTATTAGCTATAAGTTTTCTTTTAGTGGTTGCCTTAGGGTTTATACTACATATTTTTAACTTATCACAGTCTGTCTTCAAATGATGTTAGACCACTTCATGTATAGTCTAAGAACTTCCAGTAACTGGATAACTGCAGCCTTTGTGCTAGCATGATCATTTATTTTACTCCAAGTATTATGAACCTCATAATACATTATTACTTTTATTCAATTTTTTATAGTCCTTTATACTTCTACTGTGGTAAAAATACAGTAAAATTTACCATTTTAATAATTTCTAAGTGTACAATTCAATGGCGTTAAGGACATTCACAGTGTTGGGCCACTGTCAGCACCATCCCATATCTAGAACTTATTCATCATCCCAAACGGAACCCAGTTTGCCCAGCGCCATTGCTGCAAAGACCATCCTTTCCCCAAGTGAACACAACTGCAGAGGCTGGTGACTGTTGAGAGGCCCCAGTAGAGATTGGTGCAGGCAACCGAACAACCCAGTACACAGTATGCAGATATCACAGATGCTGCGCGGTTCAGCTGGGTCACAGGGTCGGGGCCCCAACCTGCCTGGAAGTGCTTGGCAGCAACAGGGTGACTGACAAGGGAGCCAGGTCCAGGAATCCTTTCACAGCCAGGTGGGCGGGTGAGGGCTGAAGGACGACGCAGCCACCTAGCAGCGGGCAGACGGTGTTGGGGCAGAACCTCGGACTCCATGCAGGTGAGTGAAGGTGCAGGCAGGGCTTACCTGACAGGACTCTCCAGAGCCAGGTCAGAGTCAGAAACGTGCACCGTGGACATGACTGGAATTCACAGGGCTCACCCTCACACACGTCAAAGCCCAGGTGCCAGGAGGAGCCAGGGCCCCACTCGGAAGTGGGGTCAAGGCTGCTGATCAAACTGCTGCTGTGCCGGAAGCAAGAGGCACCTGGCCTCCAGTGAAGGGCACCATGGTCCCAGCCATGTGGGACTTTGTGATAAAAATGCTTAGAGAAGCACCTCCTGTCTTAAACTTGTTCCACTGCCTTTGAGAGCCTTCTGCTTCCTGTTTTGTTGTTTAAGAATGTTCAAATGCTTGTCGATGTCATGCGCTGCTCAGCACAGGGCCGCTCAGGGCCTCTTGTGTCGTAGGTGTGCCCGCTGCCTGGTGGCCCGCCCGTCGGACCCCTTTGCTCGCTACTGTCTGGAATGTGGCTCCTCTGTGCCGCCCATCTTCGGCTGCCGTCTGCCGCCCCCAGAAGGAGCTCAGGTGAGTAGCAGAATCCTTGAAGCTTCTTCCACTGGTCGATCTGGTCTGTATTTGCAGCAGGAGCGTAGCACCTGGCACACGGGAACCACAGATAGTTGTTGAAAAAATTACTGGCAAATGAATCTTGTTCTATCCAGACTCCTATTTAGGAATCAGAAACACGTTTGCAGTGCCATTCCTTTTGTGTGGCCTCGAAGAAGCATAGGCTCAGAAAAAGACTGACCTCTTTTTATTTCAGTGGTTCACTTATGGATAAATACATGTTTCCTACTCATATGATATTTCTGTTCATAACCTGGGGACAGTATTGAAATATAGTCTATAAATAAATGATCACAAGTACTAATTACAGGTCTGTATATCTGTAAAATATACCATTCTGTCCAAAGAAGCTATTTATATCAGCTATAGATCGATCAGTATGTCTACATTTAAAAGTTTTAGCTGACCATAGATAATAACTGATATTATCCTACCACTAAGTGTGTAGTAAGTTAGGGAATTCCCTGGAGGTCCAGTGGTTAGGACCGGGTGCTTTTACCTCCATGGCCCAGATTTGATGCCTGGTCAGGAGACTAAGATCCTGCAAGCTGCACAGCTCAGCCAAAAAAAAAAAACCAAAAAACACCAAAAAGGTCTGTAGTTAGTTAGAAAACATACTTGACTTACTAAAAATCAAAACCTCACCTAAATGTATTCATCTCTTATGCACTTGATACTTTGGGGTTCTTTTGAATTCAGGTTTACAGAGTGATGCAGAAGGATCTGGGAAGTTTACTGAAAAATGACCATGTTGTAAAAAGGATAGTCACAGGGTGGGAGGTGGGAAGGAGATTCAAGATGGAGGGGGCATAAGTATACCTGTGACCAATTCATGTTGATGTATGGCAGAAACTAATACAATATTGTAAAGCCATTATCCTACAGTTAAAAATAAATTTAAGCATTTGGTAGTATTCACCAAAAATAAAAAGATAGTCACTAGGAAAAAGTCATTATTCAATGAATTCAAAGTCCAGAATTTTAGAATTGAGTTACGCCTTCAAGCAAGAGGCTAGGTACTAAAGGGAGATGCTGTAGAAGTTAATTTACTCTACTCCCATGACATATTTTGAACTCCTTAAAGAAGGTGGTATAGCAAATAAAACATGAACAGGTCTCATTGGTTTGAATTTTCCCTGCTTATATATTTGTTGGTGCAGTGTCAAAGTTGTTTTTTTACTGGTCTGAAAACAAATTTTTCAAAACTTTCTTTGTTGTTACAGGGAGAAAAGGTTATCAGGGATTATAAATATTCAAAATGATGAGCTTCGGAACATCTATACTGCCTGTAAATGACATTTATTAACATGCCCTAATGTATAAACAGCTTCGTAATCTGAACTATTGAGTTCTTACCGTGTCCTGCTCTCAGCTGGGCTTCAGGGACTTAAAGGGGTGGATACTGCTCCTCGGGTCCCAGACCTAAGACACTCAGGGTCTCATTAGAGATGTGCAGAGGGGTTCCTCTCAGCTCCAGAGCCACTCTGCATCGTCCTGCTGAAAGCACACACAGAATTGAGTTGTATTTGTTGGTGAATTACAGCATCAACTGAATTCACCTTATCAACACATTTCTTTGTGAAAGTTGGGGATTGCAGTGGGACAGAAAGGATCCTGAGACTTGGAATGGAGGTGCTGGCTTGGACCGAGACTGAAATGCATGACTTGATTCCCTGAATTTCTCTGAGCTTTGTGCTGGTGGACAAGCTGGCCCTTCTGTCTGAGGAGGCTGGCCCTCCTTTCCTTGAAGTATATAATACCTCACCTGGTGCAGTGGCCTTGAAGGGAGACTCTTCTCAGGATTCACCACCACCTTTTTAATTCCTATGTTTCCTGTGTTGATTTTTTTTTTTTTTTGCTATTTTTAAAAGTTGAGTTTTTTAAAGTATTTTCTAATAGAGCCTGGTGGGCTGCAGTCCATGGGGTCACAAAGAGTTGGGCACGACTGAGCAACTAACACTTACTTACTAAATAGAGCTCTAGGTAATACAGCAGACTCCTTAACTTCTCACAGTCTGTTTCAGAATAGTTTAACTTAAATCTAGCAATACACAGAAATTTTCCTCCTTCTAGAATTCCCTGTTAAGTCCCTGATTACTTGCTGGTTCATCAGTCGCTCAAAACAGGATCACGATCTCAGGTTGGTGCAGCCACGGTCCTCCCTGTTGGCTGGCCACTGAGCGCGTCATCTTGACCAAGCTCCAGATCCTGTGAGCCCTGGCCACCAGCAGCCACAAAGCTGCTGGTGTTCACAGCCCACCCTGCTCTAATGGAGTTGGAGGAGGACAGGGAACAGCCCAAGCAAGACCCAGCAGACGTGTGGGGTCCTCATCCAAGGTTCATTGCTTTTCAGTTCATCCTCTGTCTTTGGTTGGCTTTCAGAATCTGAAATGGTTATTTTTTTTTAACAGTTTTATCCAACTTTATAATTGCCTTTTAATGTATTATAGAAAAGATTTGTCAATTTCCTTACTCCACTGTAAGCTATTTATTAATTTTTCTTTTCTTTACACCTCTCTTTTCTACAATAGATATCTTTTTATCTTAATAAGAAATGAGTAAAAATGGCAGTTATTTAAAAGAAATTTTTTACAAAAGTAAATTAAACCTTACATTCTAAGATCAATTTGCGCCTCCACGTTTTGCATCTGAAGACCAACCTGGCCTCCTTCTTCATGCAGATGGGTTGTGCACAGAGTGTGAGAATGTGGTGCCCCTGAACACACCCATCTGTGTGGTCTGTGAGGCTCCCCTGGCACCACAGCTGCAGCCACAGGCCAGCTTCCGCCTGAAGGTAATTAAATGTGAATTTGTGACAGTGTGAGTGAAATCCATAGCAATCAATGTTTGAGCAGTTAAACGTCTTTCTTCAGCTGATGACATTGGCTAACAGTTGATGAGCTAATACCCATGAACAAAACCCACTCTCGTTTTTGGAAGGGCATCTGCCCAAGAGTTGAACTTGCCAACAGGATCTAAACATCAGGAAAGATACATAGAAATGTGTTTCCCCAGACATGGGTTTGGAGGACAGATTGCACTGCAGCTCACACAGGTTTTCACTCCGTATGTTTTTAAATTGAATGTTGTCATTCATGTTGACTTGTAATCTTGTCCTTAAAGTCACTTGGTGTTTGTGTTTGCTTTGTTTGATTATGGGTCTCTATCACCTAGAAAAGGAGGATTATAACCTGTCACAAGGGTGAAAAAGTGAAGTATCATGTCGAACTTCAAAAACATCTTGTTAGACAAATGGCATCATGCCAGGAACATTTTGGAGGTAGAATCACTGAACCTACAACCATATCTTTTCTCCATTTTTGAATTTATTGTCCCACTCACCTCCTTTTTACTTGACCTCAAGTAAAGTTCACTACAGGATGAAATAGGTTTAATATAGACAACTTTGGGGATAAAAGAACAAAAAATTTCAGCAATAAGAGAAGTGCCCTTATTAAGTGCCCTTAATGTACAGTGAGAAGTGTAACACCTCAGGGACTTCCCTGGTGGTCCAGCTGTAAGACTCTGAGCTTCCACTGCAGGGGCCCAGGTTCAGTCCCTGGTCGGGGAACTAAGACACCACTTGCCGTGCTGCCTCGGCTGTGTTAACCATCTTTTCTGTTTCTTGTGTATGTGTGTGTGTGTGTGTGTGTGTGTGTGTTACAACTTATCTCCAGATTCCTGACTCAGAAGATTGAACTTACCACTATTTTCTAAGACAGTCTTTTCACTTTTCCAATTCTAAATGAGAAACTATAGAGCAAATCCAAATTCATATAGAACTAGATTACTTGTAAACATACAATCTTTTGCTTGTCTTGGGTCTTCCTGTGTATTGTTGAAGCTAGAGATGGAGAGCCTACCCAGGAGTACAGTTTCAACACTGAAAAAAAAAAAAAACAACTCACACAGAAGCAATGTGAAAAAGTCAGTTTGCCTTCCTAAGGCCAGATAAATACTCTTTTTCAGGATTTTTTTTCATTTAGGGGTTTGCTTCTTTTAAAACTATGTTCATTTGCCGGGCACTATTTCTGTTGTAATAATTTCTAAACCAGTCCAGTTTCAGGGTCTGGTGTTAGTATAGGGTCTCCAGGCTGATGGACTGGAAAGACTGCTTGGTGATTTCTTTGCACAGCTGTTTTCTCATAGCAACACATTTCTTTTCTTGTGGCGGAGGGAAGTACTTTGATTTATTAGACTTAAAGTACTGAATAAGAGAAAGAGATTTAAAAAAACATGATTAAGCAGATATGAAACTTCTCAATCTTGGCTTTCAAAGTGTCATGCCTTGAAATATAACCTAAAACTTGAACCAACCTATGGATGCCACTTTAAATTAACACAGCATATGACTTCCTTTTTTGCATGGTGTGTGTGTGTGTATTCAAACTTCCATGTAAGTTAATTCAAAAGATAAGTTTTAGATGTTGGAATCATCAGGATATCTGACTGCTTCACGGTAGTAGATGCCTCTCATATTATTCCACGTTATTAACACCCTTTTTGTCCTGGCATTAGTATGCTACTCAGATGAATGGGAGGAAAAATGAACGTGTTTCTCTGAAGACATTAGAGAAGCACTGTGGAAACACACAGGTCTCTTTCCCTGTTTTCAAGGAGAGAGTGATCTGCCGCGACTGCGGCACCGGCAACCCGGCTCAGCTGAGATACTGCGTCTCCTGCGAGGGGACCCTGCCGTCCTCGCCACAAGAGGTGGGTTGACCGCACGCCCCATCTTGTATCTCAGTGGTCGATAAACATTCATTGTTGATGATGAGAAATATAGTCTGTAGAGATGGGGGAGGAAGTTTGTTGGGGAGGAGAGGGGAGAGACCACAAGTGACTCATGGTACACTGAAAGCAGCACTTCTGTGTGTGGAGAGGACACTGCACGCTCACCAACACATAACTGTCTTCACAGTCTTCAGGAGGGTTCCATCAAGTTGGCAGTTTCTCAGAATTTCATTTAGTGGCTTTGTGTGGAAGCTGGCGCAGCCGGGGGCCCCCAATGGCCAGGAGTCATTCATGTGTCACTCACAGGCAGGCATGTCTGTTTTTGGTTTTGTTTAAAATTAATTTAAGAAAAATTTTAAGCTTTATTTCAGTAAAACACTTCAGATTCTCTTAGATTATAGCCTACCATTAAGCAAAATGTACATGTACTGGTTTTGTACTACATTGCCAAGTCCCAAATTTCTTGTCCTAGGAAAGCAAGCTGAAAAGCACAAGTGCTGGCAAAGACGGTGTTATTTTAAGCAAAAATAAGTGCATTTTCAGCACTTAAGTGAAGTGAGGCTTTAATCCAAAAAAGACTCAGTTCCACTGTGTGCCTGCTCTTTTTTGAAGTTTAGCAAGTGGTGGGCACCATTGCTGGGGTTTCCTGCCAGCTTATCTTGAGTGTTTAAAATGAAGGAATTGAAGTACAATTCAAGTCCAGTGATTAGGTTCTGTGTAGATGATCTATTTCATGTGTATGAAATGATGACTTCCAGGTGACTTGCCCTGGCCTAATAATCCCACAAAGAAGCCAGCATTTTCCAGCCAATTTAGAAGAAAATTCCTGCTTCCTTGGGGCCATTGCAAAATACAGCTCTCTGACTGTTTCTGGGGGTGGTTCTTATCTCATTGACTTTCCCGTAAAGGAATGTGTGTGTGCTCTTTGTTCTAATTTATTCATTGATGAGGCTATTGTAGTTTTACTTGAGCAGAAATACCTTATTTCCAGGGTTTGCAGTGGTTCAGGGCTCTCTTCCTTCTGGATTTGGGAGGACACTGTGTAGACCTGCCTGTGTGGGTCCATGTCCACCTATCCACGAGTAAGCAGAGGACGCTTGCCTGGTGATTGGTGTGGAGCCATTATGGAGGTGTTTAAAACAGCTTCTTTTGCCTCACAGCCACTCCAGACCAGGTGCCTCCTCCTCCATACCCAGGCAGAAATCACTTCTTAGGACTTGGGTCTTAGCCCCTGCTTAGTTGGGCTTCCGTGGTGGCTCAGTGGTAAAGAATCTGCCTGTCAAGCGGGAGATGTGGGTTTGATCCCTGGGTCAGGAAGATCCCCTGGAGAAGGAAATGATGACCCACTCCAGTATTCTTGCCTGGGAAGTCCCATGGACAGAGAAGCCTGGGAAGCTACAGTCTGTAGGGTCACAAAAGAGTCAGCACGACTTAGCAATTCAACAACAACAACCTGCTTACTTAAGAATCTGGAGACAGAGACCATTAGTTCTCTCAAACTGAGACGGTCTCTCATTGCTGTTTTCATTTGCATTTCTTTGAGGTTAAACCTTTTCACTCACGTATTGACTCTTGGTGTTTTTCTATGAATTATCTGTTTACCTTTTTAATAAAACTCAGAATTATTTGTGGGAGTGTCTCGTGTAAATAGTGTAGTAGGTTTCGTGTGAAGAGCTAGTCTTGCCTCATCCTAGTCCCTTGGCTCCTACCCGAGAAGTCACCACTGGCACTCAGCTTCTGAGGTCTGCTTTCAGCCATCGGAGGCATGACTAATTAACTGTAGTTTAATATGAACACTGACCCGGTGCTTTGCACCTGGCAATTTATCCTGTTAGTAACCTTCTCATTTTCTTCATGACTTCATAACATTACACCGTCTATGTGTACTGTGGTAGGTTCAGGCCATCCTGTGGTGCTGGACATTTAAGCTGTTTCTAGTTACTTCCTCTGAATCCACAATCCTGCAGGGAATGGTCTTGAGTATACTTCTTAGTGTATTTCTTCATCTGCAGGATAAATTCTAGAAGGTAGAACTGCAGATCGAGAGAATATCCTTCCTTCTTTTGATGACTGCAGTTGTATGGGATGGGCATAAGCTGTATGGGAAGACTGTGTCTCCAATATTCATGAAAATTTGAAAGTATTTTCTGTCCTCTAGCCTAGCGTTCCGACTTGCTACTCAGTTTGCTTTAAATGTGGGGCCAGCAATCACCCATCTGCTCGCTTCTGTGGCTCCTGTGGCCTTTATGTGAGGTCCTTGGCACGACCCTACATGGAGAGCAGCCTGGCTCCAGCTGCTGGAGAACTTGGCCTGTTTGCTGAGGTGAGGCCCCCACGCTAGTAAGACCTGGTCCCGGGACGGGGTTTTAACTCTGAATTTGTGTGCCCGACCCTGTGAGCCAGCCCAGGGGATGAGAGCCAAAACACTTAGATCCTTCTCATGGACTTTAACTAGGTGTACAAATAAGTTCAACCAGTTTATGTTTTCAACACATTGATTGCTTTGGGATTCAAAGATACGCATTTATAGATATTCATATCTATATGAATAGATGTGATATTCATAGATATCCTAGTCAGAGATATTCATATCAGGCAGATGTTCATAGATATGCATTTATCTACACTAAATTGAGGCCTAACCACATATGCAAGGCAACAGATGTCATTGCATGTGCGCTCAGTTGCTTCATTCATGTCCAGCTCTTGGCGACCCTGTGGACTGTAGCCCTCCAGGCTCCTCTGTCCATGGGGTTCTCCAGGCAAGAATAATGAAATGGGTTGCCATGCCCTCCTCCAGGGGATCTTCCGACCCAGGGATTGAACCCACATCTCTCATGTCTCCTGCATCAGCAGGCGGGTTCTTTACCACTAGCACCACTTGGGAAGTCCTAATAGATGTCATTAGGGAGATTTAAAATACATGGGATAAAATGTATTTTCTTCTCTTGAATTTCTTATGTAGCACACCAAGAAATTTCCCCCTGCTCTTTTATATTCTAGAAAACTTACACTGGGGTATATAAAATTGTTTATGCCACTTATAACAACTGGGCATATTTAGGAAAATCTCCCAAGACTATATTCAGAAGGACTTAATCTCTAACCAGCTTCATGTTAGCCATTTATGGATTTGTCTAAGCTATAGAAAGATTTTTCAGGTCTGTTCTCCTCTTTAGATTCTTCCTTTCATCGGAAGAATTTGTGAAGATCGATTATTTGTAGAGAGAATACCCATGCACTCAACAACTTTGCATCCATTTTTAGGGAGTTCATGGCCTTTTTAAGTCTAAGTCCTAAGTGTTAGTTGTTTCAGTCGTGTCCAATTCTTTGCGACTCCATTGTAGCCCACCAGGCTTCTCTGTCCATGGACTTTGCCAAGCAAGAATACTGGTGTGGGTGGTCATGCCCTTCTCCAGGAGATCTTCCTGACCCAAAGATTGAACCTGAGTTCTCTTATGTCTCCTGCATTGCAGGCAGATTCTTTTACTGTCTGAGCCACCATGCCTTCTTAATCCAGATTAAAACACAGATCCCACGACTGCCAATAACCCAGGTGGCATGTTTGTGCAAATGAGACACGTTATTTTTTCCTTAAGACACTTGACTGCCATCTGTTGGAAATTGATTGTAATTTACTAGTTTTGTTGGACGTTTTCTTCCATCTACCAGAAAAGTTGTCCTAATATGCAGACAGACAGCGTCCACCATGTGAATATCACCCTTTAGATGCACTGCTCCTGTGCAGTGTGCAACATATACAACATTGCACGAGGGTCCGCTCAGTCCCCCAGGCCCAGAGGACGGAGAGCATCTCAGAGAACATGCTGGTGCCCAGTGGCTGAGTGTCGATGGCCCACTGGATTTAGAGTTGAGAGGATGGATTTCTTCCAGGCCTCAGGCAGTAGGACAGTCAGTGGCCAGGGGGTGGGGCTGGCTTCACAGATCAGGCTGGGCATTGCTGGGCAAAACAAGCAGGGAAGATGAGGCAAGACCTGGAAACTTATTTTTTAGTTCGAAGTAGTATTTTGGAGTTACTCTTGCCTCTGATTAGGACTGTTTTCTGTGAGTAAAATGGAAAATTATTAATTTATGTTATAATTTTTTAAATGTTTCCTGTCTTGCTCACGTAGCCTCGACCTGTCTGGCAGCCCCTAAACGTTCCTCTGCCCAGGCCTGATGCCGGACCTAAGAGGGATGTAGGCACACAGACCACCGGCCTGTTCTACCCATCGGGGACCCTCCTGGCGAAAAAGGAGCTGGAAGTGGCTTCCCAGAAACAGAGACAGGAGAAGACGAGTGACCACAAGCCTCTCCTCACAGCCGTCAGCCCGGGGAGAGGTGAGACAAACACTTCTCTGCAGGGCACCCACACTCTCAACGAAAGAGAATTTCCTTTTCTTCCTTTTGATTTGTTTTTTATACACAGGAAGTGCCTTTATTTTTCTGTTTCCAAGTAATTTTGGTCTGAATGAATGATAACACTTCCTTAAACATTTAGCGTCTTTTGACCCCTAGCCCCATTATGTAGTTTGTAGATGAAATAGGACATGAGACTTTGTATACTAACATACAGATGTTGGTAGTCTGCATCACTCTTGCTGTCTGCCATCAGCTCTTTTTAGTGTGGTAAAGTTCATCTGACATGAATGTCACCATCTTCCCCATTTTAGAGGGTACAATTCGGCAGTATTTAGTACATGAGCAGTATTGTATGACCATCACCGCTCTTCCTCTCCTTTTCCAGAACTTTTTCATCTCCTCAGAGGTAAACCCCGTATCCTGTAAGCACCACCCTCTACACCACCACCCTCAAGGTTATAGTCACCACTCGTCTGTTTCCGTCTTTATGGATCCACTTGTTCTGGGTGTATAAATGGAAGCTTATGATGTCTTTTGTGACCAGCTTCTTTCACTTTGTTGTTGTTCAGTCGCTCAGTCGTGTCCAACTCTTTGCAACCCCATGGACTGCAGCATGCCAGGCTTCCCTGTCCTTCTCCCCAAGCTTGCTCAAACTCATGTCCATTCAGTTGGTGATGCCATCCAACTGTCTCATCCTCTGTCACCCCCTTCTCCTCCTGCCTTCAGTCTTTCCCGGCATCAAGGCTTTTCTAATTAGTTGGCTCTTGGCATCAGGTGGTCACAGTCTTAGAGCCTCAGCTTCAGCATCAGTCTTTCACTTCATATAATGTTTCCAAGTTTGTCCATGTTCAATACTTCATCCTCTTTTTATAGCTGAGTGATATTCTATTGTGTTTGTTCATCAATAGTGGACATTTGAGTTGTGTGGCTTTGGCAAGATCTCTTTCCCTGACCACTGCCAGCCTTTAACTTACACATACTGCTGGCCAATTGCTTTTCTTTCCACAATGTTCTATGGGTGTAAACTGCTCTACAGATTGATCCAGCTAAATGTGAGGTTTTTTTTTACATAATTTTTGAGGTCAGTGTTTGATATATTTTTCAGACTTCAGGAGAGCTTGTCTTGCTTAGCTGTTTATTTCTGTGCTTCTCTTTGGTAAGATGGCCAGCCTGTGGTTTAACTCCTGTCTCTAGGCTCCTCTTACTTGCTTTCTACCACATCATTCACTATTATCCTTAGGCCTTAACATCCCCTCCTGTGGGAGCTGGATGGCCAGCTCCTGGCCACAGCTGGAAGGGCCTGCCCCATCCAGAGCAGCAGCTGCCCCTTGGGCCCAGGCAGCTGAGCCGACGCAGAAGGGTAGACCTAGTGCTGCCGTGTGTCACCCACCTGCGGACGAGAGAACAGACACATGTGAGATCTCTCAAGTCTTAAGTGCTGGCAATGAGTTAGAATTATTGTAAACTCTGTGCCGACTGGAAAGAGGCAAAAGGAAGCTTTTCAGAAGTATTCTGCGTATTGACGGGGCATATATACTTGCCAAGGCTCAGACTGTACCTTGAAAATAGGTGTATTTTAAAGGTGTATTTTTAATAATAAGTTGTTACTCAATATGCTTAATTTTAAAAGACTAAAAGACTCCCTTGGGATTTCCCTGGTAGTCCAGTGGCTAAGACTTCACACTCTCAATGCAGGGGCCACAGGTTCGATTCCTGGTCAGGAAACTAAGGTACCCCATGCCTCCTGGCACAGCCAAAAAAAATAAAAGACCCTAGATATGGCAATCAAAATGTTCCAGTGAAATTCTATAGTATTCTATGATTGTTCTTAGTTGCCTATCGTGTTTGACTCTTTGCAACCCCATGGACTGTAGCCCGCCAGGCTTCTCTGTCCATGGGATTCTCCAAGCAAGAATACTGGAGTGGGTAGCCATTCCCTTCTCCAGGGTATCTTCCTGACCCAGGGATCAAACCTAGTTCTCCTGCATTGCAGGTGAATTCTTTTACCGCCTAAACCACCAGGGAAGCCCATTCTATGATTAATCGTGTGCAAAAAAATAAAATTAAATTAACCAGGAACAAAAAACACGGAACTTACTCTAGTACATAGTTGAGGTTCACTAAGTAAAAACCATCACAGAGTTTGGCCAAGTGAAGCCAGCTCTCTGAGAACACATGGTGTGCTGGTCCTTCTCTGCCTTCACCTCGGAGGAATCATCCATGTGCTCGGTCTTCTCTTCTCCTCAGGATACTGGAGAAAGCAGGTGGACCATATCTCCGCGCACCTCCGGTCTTATGCTCAGAACAACCCTGAATTCCGAGCTTTGATTGCAGAACCCAGGATGGGAAAGGTGGGTGGACTCTGAGCGGAACTTTCACACCATCCCGTGGGATCAGGCTGAGGTTGCCCTCACTGACTGTCCTGAAACTGCACTTGGCTTGCTCTTTTTCCTTCTCCTTCCCTGCTTTCCATGCCTCCTCACTGTCCTCCCCACAGCTCTGCCTCCCTCAATCACTTGCCACCCAAGTCTTGTCCCAGGGTCTGGGCACCTGACTGAAGACAGTACATTGTGAGCATCTCATGCTTCTAGATGCCGCAGGCTGTGGGATTCTGAGTGAGAACCATTATACCTAACTGTAGAGTTGTGTGTGTGACTTCCCTCGTAGCTCAGATGGTAAAAGAATCTGCGCACAGTGAAGGAGACCCGGGTTTGATCCCTGGGTCTGGAAGATCCCTTAAAGAAGGGAATGGAGGGTTAGACTCTAATGAAAGAATAGTGTAGTATAGCACATTGGCCCTAAATCCCATCCCTTTTCACTCGCCCTTGTGGCCATAAGAATTACCAGGTAATTTGCACTCAGTACCTGCATCAGGTCCTCCACCTCTAGTCCTCTCAACATACCTACAGTGGGTAGCCTCACCTTGTGGCAGTTTTGAAAATTTGCCCACAGATTCTTTGAGAGTCTGCCCTTCAGAGGATGGAGTCTGTGTCCCCTCACCTTGAATCTGGGTGGGCTTGTGATTGTCTGACTAACAGACTATGGCGGAAGTAATGCCTGGGCCTCCCAAGGTGTGGTCATGCAACCCTTCCCCTGCTTGGCACACTCACCACCAGCACTCTCTCATGGAGCCTGGCCACCCCACTGTGGGAAGCCCAGCCACGCCGAGTGGCCGCACATAGGGGCTCCGTCTACAGCCCCAGCGGAAGCAAGTCCTTGCATGGTCCTGCCTCTTGTGGAGCCAGGCAGATGACTGACGAGACCCTGGTCGTCCCAACCCCTGAGCATGGAGCCACCTCTTGCCACTTAAGTCCTTCCAGCTAAGACCTCAGGCATGGAGCAAGACAAGCTGTCCATGCCATGTCCTTTGGAATCCATGAACATGATAAAATGGTGGTTATTGAATGCCACTAAATTTGGGGGTTTTTACGCTGCAGTAGATAATCAAAACAAGCCTTATTTGACATCCAGGAAAACTGGCTCAGGAAGCTTGGTAACCTTCCCGGGATTACACTCTGAGTCTCAGGGGATCAGGATTTGAAGAAGGTCTGTCAGATCTCAAGGGTACTGCTATTATAAAGACACCTCTATGAGAAGACCTTTTCGTGTGTCATGAGGTCAGAAGAACCTTTAAAAGTTAGTCCAGCCCACTCCTCTGCCACCAGGTTAGGCCAGCATTGAAACTGTCATTGTCAAGTATTGCTGAATTTCTTTTTATAATCCATTCTGGTGGTTTGTGAATTCTTTGGCCCAGTCTAGGGGTCTGTAGGCTATGACCTGTGGGGTGAATCTGGCCTGTTACCAGTTTTGAAATCATGTTTTATTGGATCACAGCTGCACTCATTCATTTACTTGTCTGTAGCTGCTTTTGTGCTACAATGGCGAGGACCCTATGACCCATAAAACCTAAAATATTCAGTGTCTGATCCTTAAAGCATTTGCTGAGCCCTATTGATCTAAATTCCTTCTGGCACTTACAGAGACAGCAGCTCACCTGAATATCTGGTCCTTGATTGCCAAGGACCTGCCCCACCCCACCCCCACCCCAAGTTACCTTTTCCTAGTTGATAACTTGAAGCCATGTGACTTAATTAAAGTATGTCTCCTGCAGAGAGTATAAATTTGAGTCTTGCTTTTTTAACCAAATCTGGCAGTCTTGATTCTTTGATTGGCATATTTAGTTCATTTATGATTAATGGAATTATAGGTAAGTATGCATTTGGGTCTGCCATTTGCTCTTTGTTTCTGTTTCATCGGGTTTTTTGTTTCTCCATTCCTGCTTGCTTTTGTGTTAATGAAATAATTGATTACATGTACAGTTTGGTATCTCAGAGTTTCTTGGCCTCAGGGCCTTGAGTCCCACACTCCTGGTTGTGAATTCTCTCTTTTACTTTTTTTACAAGCTCATTTCTGCTACTGTTCATGAGGATGGCTACGAAGTCAGCATCAGGCTGAATTATATTCAAGTCTCCAACAAGGTGAGTAAAACTGTAAAATTTATTCATTTGAGAACTGACTGACCTAGAAAAGGGTAGCTCATACTTTATTGAAATGCTTCTACATAATCCACAGAAAGGAAGTTTCCAATAACTGTAGGCTAGCAATTTCATAGAATTAGATAAGTAACTGAGCTAAACCTCAGAGAATCCAGCTTTCAGGCACATAAAAATGTCATGAGAACAGGAATTATCACCCTATTGGTCATTTAGTTCTCTGGTTACTTACACTCACTGAAGTCTAGGTGAAAGGCTGACACAGGTGTTTGCTATATGTACTTTGACTTCTTTGCCTATAAAAATAAGCCAAACTTTGTGGCCACATATCCCTTGACCCTTATGTGGTAACTGGAACATTGTCACAGAGCCTGTGTATGACCAACACTAATTGACAGATTCAGCAGCTTTAGTTTCATTTGACAAGAAGTCACAGTATACAAAAAGAACAATGAATGGATTGAGAAGGTGAGTGAAGAAGGCAAGGAAGAGAAGGGGGAACTTGCCCATGGCTGTGACCTGGCAGGATAGATGCCTAGGCCATGCCTAAGTCACAGGGAGGCTGGAAGCGGGATCCCATGGGAAAATGCATGTGAACATGCTCTGAAACCAAGGAAAGTGCTAAATGCTGTGATTTCTGTTGTGTAGCTACAGCAGAACTTAGGCTGGGATGTGCTTCAGGAGAATGGGACTGAGGGATGCAGGAGGTAGGGTTGAGGGGCTGGGAGTGGTGGGAGGCTGAATGACAAGGGCTCTAGCCTGATCCACCAGGAGCTCTGGCATGTGAATCACACCACCTTTGTCCCCAGTTGAGGTGGGGGGAGGGGCATAACCACTAGGGCAAGTCAGCACCCACCTACTGGGGGCAGCTGGGGACAGGGATCAGCCGTGAGTTGTCAGCAGCCAGCGTAGCAGCTGGGATGGTAGCTGACGGGTTTAGGGGAAATGCGCAGCCACCAAGAGCATCTACAATGTGTTATGCATCATGTAGAAGTGGGCGAAGTGTCCCCAGTTCACAGTGTGTTTCTTCTTAGCCTGTGTGTTCTGTGCTCAGGAAGTAGTGGGTGGCCATGGTGGGGTGGGCAGGATGCCACGTGGTGTGAGCAGTCCAGGTGGATCGGAATTCCAGGTCTGGCCTTTGTCCCGCCCATCCTGATTTTATAGACATCCACATAACCTCATTTCTGGTCATAATATTTCCACTTGATAGATGAGGAAACTGAGGCTCAAGGTTCCTGAGGTAGCAAGTGACAGCACCAGGATTCAAGCTCTGCAGCCTGAGCCTGCCCATCAGGCCGACCTAATTCCAAGACTTGGGAGGGCACATTGTATACACATTATATAGTTACATACACATTATAAGAGGGGCTGGGGCAGCTGCGGGAAGGTGGGCTGGCAGGAACCCATTTGGAGGTTGTTGCTGTGTTCCTCGGAGAAGGCAATGGCACCCCACTCCAGTACTCTTGCCTGGGAAATCCCATGGACTGAAGAGCCTGGAGGGCTGCAGTCCATGGGGTCGGGAAGAGTCGGACCCGACTGAGTGACTTCACTTTCGCTTTTCACTATCATGCACTGGAGAAGGAAATGGCAACCCACTCCAGTATTCTTGCCTAGAGAATCCCAGGGACAGGAGCCTAGTGGGCTGCTGTCTATGGGGTCACATAGAGTCAGACACGACTGACGTGACTTAGCAACAGTAGCAGCAGCAGCCATGTTTCTGGTGAGAGAGCAGGGCCAGACCGAGGCGTCGTTTAAGAGGCAGAATGGACAAAGCATCACTGAGGTCAGGGAGATGTCCAGGATGGCCAGGCTTCAGGCTTGACCATCCATCATTAACACAGAGGGGCAGGTGAGCAGGGAGACCATTCTTTCTGCTGGGACGTGGCGTCATTCACTGTGCGTGAATTTTTTCATTGGCCAGAACTTTTACCTGAACAAGGCGATGAATTTCAGCGACCACTTCCTGAGCAGCATCACTGAGGGTGGGAACGGGCTATTCGGCAGCGGGTCCAGCTTGGGTGAGTTGTCCCCTTTCTGGGAACTTTAAAACATTGATCCATTAAATATGGACATTGTTAAGAGAACAAATGCTATGAGTTCTCATCGTGAGGAACTGTATCTTTTCCTACCTCTTTAGTTTTGTTTCTGTACGAGATGACACTGCTCACCAAGCTTCTTGTGATCACTATTCCGTGGCATAAGTCACATGCTGCACACCTGAAAGTTAGGCATTGCTGTATGTCAATTACATCTCAACAAAACTGGAAGAAAAATAATAATTAAAAACAGAAAACCCAGGAGACTTCCCTGGTGGTCCCGGTGGTTACAACTTCTTCCAGTGCAGGCGGTATGGGTTCAATCCCTGGTCAAGAAACTAAGATCCATGTGCCTCGAAGCCAAAAAACCAAGGCATAGAACAGAGGCCACAGTGTTGTAAAAAATTCAACAGAGACGTTAAAAATGGTGCCCATCAAAAAAAATGTTTTTAATAAAAATAAAAAAGGACGGTGAGCTAAAAACAACACAGTGACTCTGCAAGGACGGCAGAAGAGTGCTAACCATTTGCTGGCCAGCCACACATGGCCAGCACTTTCACCTTCAGGCCGTGTTACCTTGTCTGGCCTCCCAGAAGTCAAGTGTGAGACCTTTGCAGATAGATTGGGGCAGGGGGTACAGTTTGGGGTCTGAAAACTGTAGCTTCTTTTTTCCTCTCCTTCTTATCCATCCTCTAGTCCTGGACTGAGAGGGCCAGCCCCAAGAGTCCTTTCTGCCAGGTTTCATCAAATAGAAATTTCTATAAAAGCCTTTTCCTCCTCCTGACTTCCAAGGGGGCATGTGGGGAGGGAGACTGGCTCTTACACAAGAGGGTGGCAGGGGGCATTACTCGGTCCTGGACTCCTGTCATTCCAGTGAGCGGCTACAGCCAGGGCGCTCCTGACACCGAGGAGAAAGTCACCAGGACCAAGAATTTCAAGACCAAACCCTTTCAAGAGAAGAAGCAGCAGCTTTCGGTGCGTGTGCTCTTGATGCTTCAACCTCTGCATCTAGTGTTTCGTTTTGAGATTTTTACAGATTTATTAACTTTTAATTGGAGAATAGTTGCTTTCCAGCATTGTGGTGGTTTCTGCCATACATCAACATGAATCAGCCATAAGTATACACGTCACCTCTCTACCACCTCCCACCCCATTTTGAGATTTTTTTAGATGGAAGAATACTTTTTCATTTTCTGTTTGCTTTTATTTTTACACTATGTTTCCACCTTATGGGGGTAAAACCCTATGAAACCTCTCAAGATTATTCACTGAAATTATTTTACAGTTCTCTCCAGTGTCCTGAACCACCTCTCTTTTTCCTCTAGAGTCAATTCCATCTGCTTATCTTTCTCTCTCTCTCTCTTTTTTTGTTTGTCTTAAACACATGCTGACCCTTGGTTGCCAGGTCATGTTGACAAATGAAAGGCTGGTTTGATCAACACAGGAGCCCAGCCTGGGTGCCTGGCTAGGTGTGGGCCCGAGGTCCCTGTCGGCAGAGGGTTCCTGAAGTGGCTGGCGTGGGAAGGCTTCTGCCCTCGTGGGCAGTGTGGTGGTGTGAGTGCTGTGGTGTTTTCCATTCCTTCCTGGCCCTCCATCCCCTTCCTGTGTCCATCATAGAGGCCTGGGCTCTGCCTTTTGCTTTCTTGGGCTCCATATTCCCAGTGGAAGCCTCTGTTAGGCAAATCATGAACCACCTGGAAAACAGCATCGGGTTTAAGCAGCAGCAGAAACCTCCACCCTACTATACCCTTCTGCTCTGGAGACAGGGGCGCTAGCCATCCCCAGATTCACACTAAAGCTCTTTGATAACGCACTGTGGATTCAGCCACACCTGATGCCCGCCCTCTCTCTGGGCTCCCTGGGGAGAACCCACTTACACAACTGGGGTCTACACTTGCTTTTTTTCTTGGCTTCAATTCCTGATGTGTCTGATTCCATCTATTTTCTCCCTCTGGAATTCCTCACCATTTTTGATCCACAGACAGTACCTTTTCTAGGTTTCCTACAGCTGTTCGAGTATAGTTTTTCACAAATATGGGACCTGAATAGTTTAAAGGGGAGCTTTGGAGAGACAAAGAGACATGGGTGCCCTTGCTCACCCACCATCCTGCCCTTTGGCTGGATGTCTCTGGCTGTGGCAAGGGGAACAGAGGTGCTTAGCCACGAGCCCAGAGCCGGGGTCCACGCCTAAGATACTGGTGGATATGGACAGTGTCGGTCCTTCCTCCATCCTCAGTCACATCAAGCCCCATCAAGGACCTCTCCGGCCCACACACCAGCACCCAGCCTGTAGCAGGGTTCTCTGCAGGCAAGTGCTCACATTCAAGCTGATTTCAAACACCTTATAAAGCATAAGCTCACATGGTAAAGAATCTGCCTGCAATGTAGGAGCCCGGGTTTGATCCCTGGGAGATCCCCTGGAGAAGGAAATGGCAACCCACTCCAGTATTCTTACCTGGGGAATCCCACGGACAGAGGAGCCTGGCGGGCCACAGTCCATGGAGTAGCAAAGAGTCAGACCCAACTGAGCAACGGACACTACATAAACCATGCAGAGTCAACTTCAGGGTTCACCTGGTTGCTTTTCCTAGGAACACTGATAATAAAACTAGTGTGGGGCTTCTGGGGTTTTTCTGTGAGGTTTCTCATTGCATCCCTGTCCTTAGTAGCACAAACGAGTGTCTGTGTAGTCCTTCCCCCAGGCAAGCCATCAGAGAACCGGCCAGGCTTACTTTAGATGTGTTTACTTCTGCTGCTGGCCGTTGGGGGATCATACATACCACACATGCACACCTCCTACATACCACATACACACCACACACACACGCCTGCATATGCACGCACACATATACACACCCCTATACATATGCATCACACACATGTATGCACAAACACATATGTTCATGCTCACCTGTCTTTGGGGCCCAAAATGTAACCCAAAGAGGAGACATTTGACCTGAGGGTTGAGCTGGGCCAGTGGGACTTGGCAGTAAAAATACTCTGCAGCTGCACAAATGACCAGCTTCTGTGCTCCTACAGCCTGAAGACAGGCTTCTGCTGAAGGAGGTCGGACCCACAGGGGAAGGAAGAGCATCTGTGATGGAGCAGCTGCTGGATGAGGTGAGGACAGCCGGCCTTCCGCCCCATCTCGGGCACACTCACAGAGCCGATTAATCAGAAACTGTCCAGGCAGTGGGCCCAGTGGCTCGTCAAAACCTGCACAGTAGGGACTTCCTCGGTGGCCTAGTGGTTAAGACTTTGCGTTCCAGTGCAGGCGGTGCAGGTTCCATCCCTGGAGGGGGAGCTAAGATCCATTGTGCCTGTGACCCGAAATCGAAAACGTAAAACAGAAGCAATATTGTAATGAATTTAATAAAGTCTTAAAAAAAAATGATCCACATTAAAAAAAAACAACACACTTCACACTGTTACCTGTTGCCAATTTTACAGCAAAAAAAATAGGCCGAAAAGTGCACAGGAACCCAAATAACGTGCAGGCCTGGGGACAGAGCCCATGGTCTGTGACCCTGTGCGAGTTTTCCTGTCTCCTGAAGAAACAGAGAGGTCCCTCTGGAGGCCTCCTGCTGGGTGGGGTTTGGGGACAGGAATTCGAGTCGATCACCTGTGTGATGTGACAGCTCTGTCTTCAGAGCTGCTCTGGACTGCCTGCTTCTCCTCTCTCCTGAATTAAGCAGTTTACTTCCACCAGGGACTTGCTACTAGGAGGGCAAGGGGGTGCCACGGAACACAGGCTCTTGTGCGAGTTTGTCCCTTTCCCCATGTGGCAGGGAGCCAACCCCAACTGCAGTGACAACCAAGACCGGCCTGTCCTGAGCCTGGCGGCCATGAACCAACACCACGAAGCCATCCCGGTTCTCGTGCAGAGAGGAGCGGACGTGGACCAGCAGTGGGGCCCGTAAGGGAGACGCGAGGAGGGGAGAGGGCTGGGTGAGGTCGCAGCCAGCCAGGGCCTGGCAGGGCTCCACTGTCAGTCTACACGCTCACCCCATTCAACCTGAATCACTTAAGGATCATTTCAACCCATTCTGGCCTGAATGAGGGACTTGACTGTTGTCTGTTTTCCCAATCTGGGTAAAACAAAGGTTTTTAAAAAGATCATTGGGTCATCTGTTCGTGGCTTTGATAAATGATGATCCAGTTTGTTAGCTCATGAATTTATTTATATCTGTGGGACCACAAATCCTTAGTCCTTGGGTGCTAAGCCCTGTTTTTGTCATGATCTGAAATGGTAAGAGTGTTCCCTGTGGAAATGTACCCGTGAAGTTACTGCAGAAAGAAAACCTTCTCCTGGCATCTCCAGATACTAACAACACTGGGAGGAAGCTGAGATGACCACCCCATCTCCTGGTGCCTCGGTGTCCCCAGCCAAGAAGCAGGACAGAGAGACACCGGAGACATGGAATGGTTATTTACCGCCTCTCGAGCCGCCTGGCCTGGTGACTCTGTTCCCTTGCAAATCACTTTGGAAACTGGAGTGGATGGTGTTTTGAGTCCAGGGCCTCGCTGTTAACAGCTCATATCCCACTGCCCTGATCACAGGTCAGCCGCCCGGCTTCGCTCGCTATTGCTGGGACCAGGTGGGGTCCCTCTATGAACTGTGCCTCTGAGGATGGCAAGGAGCACAGGAGATGAAAATTCAATAGCTTCACTTCTGTCTTCCTCTGTTTCAAAATGTCCTCTAGCATTTTTATTCAAAACCCTCAATTTTTCTATGTATGTTTTCAAAGGTTTCTGCCCAGTAGGACCCCATGTCAGTAGACAGGACCCCTTTTTAGTTTCACTTTATAGCAGAATGTCTGGGATGTGGGTGAATGCATTTGATGCCTGGAATTTACTTTCTCAGGTTTTCTTCCTGCTCTCATGCGTCATACCTTGTAAGTTTTGTCATTTACCTACACTTACATTATCATTATTAATAGAAATAATGCCACCTTGTTTTGTGTTAAGGTGTACCTTATATTTGTATAATTCCGACAAGGACTTTTTTGGGGGTTGCAGTGAGTCTATGTGCTGTACAGGCTTTCGTTTCTGTAGTTGTGGCGAGTGGGAGTTACTCTTCATTGCGGTGGGTGGGCTCCTCACGTGGCAGCCTCTCTTATTGGGGAGCACAGGCTCTAGGAACGGGACCTCAGTACTTGTCGCACATGGCTTAGTTGCCCCGTGGCATGTGGAGTCTTCTCCAGCCTGTGTCCCCTACATTGGCAGGCAGATTCTCATCCACTGTACCACTACAGTAGTCCAAGACAAGGATTTTTAAATCGCATCTAAGAATAATGTTTGTGTTTTGAGAGATTTACAAAAATCTCTCAAGCATGTTTTGAATTGATGCTTAAGTGTAATGAGTCCTGGCTTTATGAAGAGTCCAGCTAAGAGGATAAAACTACTCTGGACGTGGAACAGATGACCTGTTTCTCTTTGTTGTCCTCAGTTCCCATTCTTGCTTTATTGTCATTCTGTAAACTGACATTTGACCCATGGGTGATCTCCTTGCGTTTCTAAGTCCAGCTCATGGCTGTATGGTCTGGTTGAGCATTGTAGCAGCCCTTTTACACTTCCCACTGCATGTCTTGGTTACTGTTAGCAGTTTATGGGTCATGTACGATGGAGTTTAGAAAACAGATTTTTTTCTACCGAGAGCCAATTCTGGAAAGACTGGTTAGTATTTGCTAGTTCAAAATGTTTGGGCCTGAGTCTTCCTGGCCTCCGTCTCTCAGCTGGATCCAGGACATGAGCTCAAGGATCCGCTGAGATCTTTAGGCACAAGCCCCTTGGAGATCTGACTTTCTTATAGAAAAGGCCTTTTGCAAACAAGGACTCACATGCTCTTTCCCACCCTGAGCTGGTGGAGCTGATGGAGAGAGGTCACCCAGGTGGTCTCTACAGAAGTAACCTCTGTTAAGCACCCTGGCAGGCAGTAGAAAGCCCTTCCCTAGGATTTCTGGCTCTCCAGTCTGTCTTTCTTACCAGAATAAACTCATACTCAGCAGAAAGAGGATCTTGTTCAGTTGCTCAGTTGTGTCTGACTGTTTGCTGCTTTATATTTGTATAATTCCGACAAGGACTTTTTTGGGGGTTGCAATGAGCTATGTTGCTGTACAGGCTTTCTGTAGTTGTGGCGAGTGGGAGTTACTCTTCGTTGCGGTGGGTGGGCTCCTCACGTGGCAGCCTCTCTTATTGGGGAGCACAGGCTCTAGGAACGGGACCTCAGTACTTGTCGCACATGGCTTAGTTGCCCCGTGGCATGTGGAATCTTCTCCAGCCTGTGTCCCCTACATTGGCAGGCAGATTCTCATCCACTGTACCACCACTGTAGTCCAAGACAAGGATTTTTAAATCGCATCTAAGAATAATGTTTGTGTTTTGGGAGATTTACAAAAATCTCTCAAGCATGTTTTGAATTGATGCTTAAGTGTGATGAGTCCTGGCTTTATGAAGAGTCCAGCTAAGAGGATAAAACTACTCTGGACGTGGAACAGATGACGTTTCTCTTTGTTGTCCTCAGTTCCCATTCTTGCTTTATTGTCATTCTGTAAACTGACATCTTACCCATGGGTGATGTCCTTGTGTTTCTAAGTCCAGCTCATGGCTATATGGTCTGGTTGAGCGTTGTAGCAGCCCTTTTACACTTCCCACTGCATGTCTTGGTTACTGTTAGCAGTTTATGGGTCATGTACGATGGAGTTTAGAAAACAGATTTTTTTCTACCAAGAGCCAATTCTGGAAAGACTGGTTAGTATTTGCTAGTTCAAAATGTTTGGGCCTGAGTCTTCCTGGCCTCCATCTCTCAGCTGGATCCAGGACATGAACTCAAGGCGCCGCTGAGATCTTTAGGCACAAGCCCCTTGGAGATCTGACTTTCTTATAGAAAAGGCCTTTTGCAAACAAGGACGCACATGCTCTTTCCCACCCTGAGCTGGTGGAGCTGATGGAGAGAGGTCACCCGGGTGGTCTCTACAGAAGTAACCTCTGTTAAGCACCCTAGCAGGCAGTAGAAAGCCCCTCCCTAGGATTTCTGGCTCCCCAGTATGTCTTTCTTACCAGAATAAACTCATACTCAGCAGAAAGAGGATCTTGTTCAGTTGCTCAGTTGTGTCTGACTGTTTGC
>SJXQ01006307.1:0-41223 GCA_006408695.1 Aepyceros melampus | reverse complement strand
CCGGGAGTTGGTGATGGACAGGGAGGCCTGGCATGCTGCAATTCATGGGGTCGCAAAGAGTTGGACACAACTGAGTGACAAGAAGCTCTATACAGTTATCAAAAACAAGACCAGGAGCTGACTGTGCCTCAGATCATGAACTACTTATTCCCAAATTCAGACTTAAATTGAAGAAATTAGGATAATCCCCGTGCACCAGCCCCAAGCATCCTGTATCCTGTATGGGACATAGATTGGGATGCTTGGGGCTGGTGCACTAGGATGATCCAGAGAGATGATATGGGGTGGGAGGTGGAAGGGGGTTCAGATTTGGGAACTCATGTACACCCATGGCAGATACATGTCAATGTATGGCAAAACCAATACAGTATTGTAAAGTAAAATAAAGTAAAAATAAAAATTAAAAAAAAAATAGGGAAAACTAATAGACCATTCAGGTAGAACCTAGATCAAATCCCTTACGATTATACAGTGGAAATGTCAAATAGATTTAAGGGACCAGATCTCATAGACAGAGTGCCTGATGAACTATGGACAGAGGTTCGTGACATACAGGAGACAGTGATCAAGACTACCCCCAAGAACAGAAATGCAAAATAGCAAAATGACTGTCTGAGGAGGCCTTACAAATAGCTGTGAAAAGAAGAGAAGTGGAAAAAAAAAGGGGGGGTTGGCAAGGAAAGACATACCCATGTGAATGCAGAGTTCCAAAGAATAGAAAGGAGAAATAAGAAAGTCTTCTTCAGTGATCAGTGCAAAGAAATAGAGGAAAACAATAGAATGAGAAAGACTAGAGATCTCTTCAAGGAAATTAGAGATACCAAAGGAACATTTTATGCAAAGATGGACTCAATAAAGGACAGAAACGGTATGGACCTAATAGAAGCAGAAGATATATATATTTTTTTATGCATCAAATATCCATTTATTTTTTATTTTTTTTTGTGATTGCTAATGTTTATTTATTTATTTTTTTTGCTTTACAATACTGTATTCGTTTTGTTACACATTGACATGAATTACCAGAAGATATTAAGAGGTGGCAAGAATATACAGAAGAACTATACAAAAAAAAAAAAAAATCTTCACAACTCAGATAATCATGATTGTGTGACCACTCACCTAGAGCCAGACATCCTGGAATGTGAAGTCAAGTGGGCCTTAGGAAGCATCACTAAGAACAAAGCTAGTGGAGGTGATGGAATTCCAGTTGAGCTATTTCAAATCCTAAAAGATGGTGCTTTGAAAGTGCTGCACTCAATATGCCAGCAAATTTTGAAAACTCAGTAGTGGCCACAGGACTGGAAAACTCACTTTTCATTCCAATCCCTAAGAAACACAATACCAAACAATGCTCAAACTACTGCAAAATTGCTTTCATCTCACACCCTAGTAAAGCAATGCTCAAAATTCTTCAAGCCAGGCTTAGCAATAGGTGAACCGTGAACTTCCAGATGTGCAAGCTGGTTTTAAGAAAGGCAGATAAACAAGAGATCAAATTGCCAACATCCACTGGGTCATCTAAAGAACAAGAGAATTCCAGAAAAACGTCTATATTTCTTCTTTATTAACAATGCCAAAGCCTTTCATTGTGTGGATCACAATAAACTGTGGAAAATTCTTCAAGAGATGGGAATACCAGACCACCTGATCTGCCTCTTGAGAAACCTGTATACAGGTCAGGAAGCAACAGTTAGAACTGGACATGGAACAACACACTGGTTCCAAATAGGAAAAGCAGTACGTCAAGGCTGTATATTGTTATCCTGCTTATTTAACTTATACACAGAGTACATCATGAGAAATGCTGGGCTGGATGAAGCACAAGCTAGAATCAAGATTGCCAGGAGAAATAGCAATAACCTCAGGTATGCTGATGACATCTCCCTTATGGCAGAAAGTGAAGAAGAACTAAAGAGCTTCTTGATGAAAGTGAAAGAGGGGAGTGAAAAATTTGGCTTAAAGTTCAATATTGAGAAAACTAAGATCATGGCATCCAGTCCCATCACTTCATGGCAAATAGAAGGGGAAACAGTGGCAGACTTATTTGGTAGTACATCATGAGAAATGCTGGGCTGGATGAAGCACAAGCTAGAATCAAGATTGCCAGGAGAAATAGCAATAACCTCAGGTATGCTGATGACATCTCCCTTATGGCAGAAAGTGAAGAAGAACTAAAGAGCTTCTTGATGAAAGTGAAAGAGGGGAGTGAAAAATTTGGCTTAAAGTTCAATATTGAGAAAACTAAGATCATGGCATCCAGTCCCATCACTTCATGGCAAATAGAAGGGGAAACAGTGGCAGACTTTATTTGGGGGGCTTCAAAATCATTGCTGATGTTGACTGCAGCCATGAAATTAAAAGACATTTACTCCTTAGAAGAAAAGTTATGACCAAACTAGATAGCATATTAAAAAGCAGAGACATTGCTTTGCTAACAAAGGTCTATCTAGTCAAGGCTATGGTTTTACCAATAGTCATATATGGATGTGAGAGTTGGACTACAAAGAAAACTGAGCGCCAGCAAATTAATACCTTTGAACTGTGGTGTTGGAGAGAATCTTGAGAGTCCCTTGGACTGCAAGGAGATCCAACCAGTCCTTCCTAAAGGAAATCATTCCTGAATATTCATTGGAAGGACTGATGTTGAAGCTGAAACTCCAATATTTTGGCCATCTGATGCAATGAACCAACTCATTTGAAAAGACCCTAATGCTGGGAGAGATTGAAGTCAGGAAGAAAAGGGGAGGAGAGGGGATGACATGGTTAGCTGGCATCACTGACCCAATGGACATGAATTTGAGTAAACCCTGGGAGTTAGTGATGGACAGGGAGGCATGGTGTGCTGCAGTCCAGAGGATTGCAAAGAGTTGGACAGGACTGAGTGACTGAACTGATTCTTATATATATTTAAAAGCATACCATATGTGTACATGTGGCTGATTCACATTGTTGTACAGCAGAAACTAACGCAACTTTATAAAGCAATTTTATTCCAATAAAAATGTGCCAAAAAAGCATATGACATTAAAACTTGAGAAAACCAAAGATTAAGTGAAAACTTGAAAGAAATTAAAGGGAAAAAGTCCTAACCTATAGAGGCCCAAGAACAAGAACTGTACAGAGGACTTCTCATATAAATACATACAAACAAAAAGAGAGTAGAGTGAAACATTAAAATGTTTAAAGAAAATGGACACCAATCTAGTATTTTATATTTTATATCTAGTAAAAATATTCTTTGGGCTCCAAAATCACTGCAGATGGTGACTGCAGCCATGAAATTAAAAGACGCTTACTCCTTGGAAGAAAAGTTATGACCAACCTAGATAGTATATTCAAAAGCAGAGACATTACTTTGCCGACTAAGGTCCATCTAGTCAAGGCTATGGTTTTTCCTGTGGTCATGTATGGATGTGAGAGGTGGACTGTGAAGAAGGCTGAGCGCAGAAGAATTGATGCTTTTGAACTGTGGTGTTGGAGAAGACTCTTGAGAGTCCCTTGGACTGCAAGGAGATCCAACCAGTCCATTCTGAAGGAGATCAACCCTGGGATTTCTTTGGAAGGAATGATGCTAAAACTGAAGCTCCAGTACTTTGGGCACCTCATGCGAAGAGTTGACTCATTGGAAAAGACCCTGATGCTGGGAGGGATTGGGGGCAGGAGGAGAAAGGGACGACCTTTCTGTAGAATCTGTCTCTTATACACATCTGCTTTTGAACTGTGGTGTTGGAGAAGACTCTTGAGAGTCCCTTGGACTGCAAGGAGATCCAACCAGTCCATTCTGAAGGAGATCAACCCTGGGATTTCTTTGGAAGGAATGATGCTAAAACTGAAGCTCCAGTACTTTGGGCACCTTATGCGAAGAGTTGACTCATTGGAAAAGACTCTGATGCTGGGAGGGATTGGGGGCAGGAGGAGAAGGGGACGACAGAGGACGAGATGGCTGGATGGCATCACAGACTCAATGGATGTGAGTCTGAGTGAACTCCGGGAGTTGGTGATGGACAGGGAGGCCTGGCGTACTGCGATTCATGGGGTCGCAAAGAGTCGGACACGACTGCGCGACTGAACTAAACTGAACTGAAAAATATTCTTTAAAAGTGAAGAGGAAATATAGTCTGATTCATTGAATGAGAAGGAATTTATCTCCAACAGGTTTGTCCTGCTAGTAACATGAAAAGTTCTTCAAGGAGAGGAGAGATTATTTGGGTCGTAAGTTGAGATCTATGTAAGGAAAGCAACCATCAGAGAAGGAATACATGAAGGGAAAATAAAATATTTTAGGTCTTCTTCATAGATCTGTTATATAACTGTTCAAAGTAGTAATGCCAACAATTTATTAGGTGATTATAGCATACAGATAAGTGAAAAGAATGAGAGCAATGTTATAAGGGACAGGAAGGAAGAATTTGGTACATCTGTTATGTAACCTTCATTATCCATGAAATGCTAGAGTGTTATTTGAAAGGTGAATTGGATCAGTAGTAAATATATATTGCAAACTCTTGGACAACCACTAAATTATTCAGGAAGTGCATTAGACTTCAGTGGATGAGTAAAAATTGAAATGAATTCAGAGCAAAATCTATAAATCACTAAAACGTAGAGGTAATTTTAAAAGAACATGTAGTTAATATTTAACCAAAAGCAAGAGGAAAAGAAATCAATTTATGGAAAGAGAAAGAGATTTATAAAATGATGTGAGGATCTCCAATCTGATATACAGATGATTAAAAAATTGACCTGTTTGCAACTTTCATTCATAAAAAGAATTGCCCTAAATTTAAGTCTTCTACATTAAAAACATTAGCAGCACAGTGACGACAGGTGGCATAGTTGAGGGTGAGACATACTTGGTAATGGCAAAACTGTGGTGTTAGCTTATGAAACTAATTGAGGAGAATAGACAACTCAGAAAGTACACATAAGAATGCATTAAAAATGTTCAGAACTCCTACCTCCTGTAAAAGTTTATTTTCTTTTTGTTTCTTCAGTTCAGTTCACTCACTCAGTTGTGGCCGACTCTTTCCAACCCCATGAACCAGAGCATGCCAGGCATTCCTGTCCATCACCAACTCCTGGAGTCCACCCAGACTTATGTCCATGGAGTCAGTGCTGCCATCCAACCATCTCATCCCTGTCGTCCCCTTCTCCTCCTGCCTTCAATCTTTCTCAGCATCAGGATCTTTTCCAATGAGTCAGCTCTTTGCATCAAGTGGCCGAAGTATTGGAGTTTCAGCTTCAACATCAGTCCTTCCAATGAACACCCAGGGTTGATCTCCTTTAGAATGGACTGGTTGGATCTCCTTGCAGTCCAAGGGACTCTCAAGAGTCTTCTCCAACACCACAGTTCAAAAGCATCAATTCTTCAGTGCTCAGCTTTCTTTATAGTCCAACTCTCACATCCAAACATGACTACAGGAAAAACCATAGGCTTGACTAGATGGACCTTTGTTGACAAAGTAATGTGTCTACTTTTTAATATGCTGTCTACGTTGGTCATAACATTCCTTCCAAGGAGTGTCTTTTTATTTCATGGCTTCAGTCTCCATCTGCAGTGATTTTAGAGCCCCCGAAAATAAAGTCAGCCACTGTTTCCACTGTTTCCCCAGCTATTTGAAATTAAGTGATGGGACCAGGTGCCATGATCTAAGTTTTATGAATATTGAGCTTTAAGCCAACTTTTTCACTCTCCACTTTCCATTTCATCAAGAGGCTCTTTAGTTCTTCTTCACTTTCTGCCATAAGGATGGTATCATCTGCATATCTGAGGTTATTGATATTTCTCCCAGCAATCTTGATTCCAGCTTGTGCTTCCTCCAGCCCAGGATTTCTCATGATGTACTATGCATATAAGTTAAATAAGCAAGGTGACAATATACAGCCTTGAAGTACTCCTTTTCCTATTTGAAACCAGTCTGTTGGTCCATGTCCAGTTCTAACTGTTGCTCCCTGACATGCATACAGATTTCTCAAGAGGCAGGTCAGGTGGTCTGATATGCTCATCTCTTTCAGAATTTTCCACAGTTTATTATGATCCACACAGTCAAAGGCTTTGGCATAGTCAATAAAGCAATAGATGTTTTTCTGGAACTCTCTTGCTTCATTATCCAGAGGATGTTGGCACTTTGATCTCTAGTTCCTCTGCCTTTTCTAAAGCAGCTTGAACATCTGGAAGTTCATGGTTCACGTATTGCTGAAGCCTGGCTTGGAGCGTTTTGAGCATTACTTTACTAGCGTGTGAGATGTGTGCAATTGTGTGCTAGTTTGGACATTCTTTGGCATTGCCTTTCTTTGGTATTGTTCCTTACTGTTCAGTTCAGTTCAGTCACAGTCGTGTCCGACTCTTTGCAACCTCATGCACTGCAGCACGCCAAGCCTCCTTGTCCATCACAAACTTCCGGAGTTCATTCAAACTCAAATGCATCTAGTTGGTGATGCCATCCAGCCATCTCATCCTCTGTCATCCCCTTTTCCTCCTGCCCCCAATCCCTCCAAGCATCAGAGTCTTTTCCAATGAGTCAACGCTTCACATGAGGTGGCCAAAGTACTGGAGTTTCAGCTTTAGCATCATTCCTTCCAAAGAACACCCAGGGCTGATCTCCTTTAGAATTGACTGGTTCTTTACTGTAAGCTTATTTAATAACTTAGATGAATAGAAATTATGACACAGAGTGTTTCCTCTTTTTCATATTTTAAAATTTTCTCCTTGGTCTGATTTGTGTTTCCCATTCAAAACAAATATATTGTCATCTCAGGCTTCCATGAAATAGTTTTATTTATTTTCATTGATGTGAATGTTTTTCTGTATGTCTTTTTTTTTTTTTTTTGCTTTTTATTTAGTTTGCAATTTGAATGATGTTAAAGTCAGGTAAAATAAGATAAAATTAATTCATCCATTCCAGAAATATTTAGGGATTACCTACTTTGTACCAAGGAGTCTCCTGGGCACATCAATAGGGACAGTAGAGAAGAACTCCTGGTTTTGTGGAACTCTCTTGGAAAGAGTTAATATCATGCATATTATGAAGCAGTCCTTTACTTAATCCTCTTGATAATTATATATTTCAAAAGCATTTTACTTAAGGAACTGAGCACTAGAGCAAGCAAATGACTTGTGAATATCACATATCCAAGAAACGTCATGGCCAAATTTATAACCTAATTGTCCATTTGACTTTTAGATAATGTCAGGAAATGACATTGTTCTTGTTACAGAATGATGATGCTACATTTGAGTGAAGAAAATTTCTAAAGCAAATGGGAATATAACCAAGCAGAGTCCCAGTCTTGCCTGTTCAGTTTTCCTAGAATTTAATAGGCAATCAATGATTTCGGATAAATCCTCTTTTCTCTTCAAGTATTTAGGGCAGACATGTCATCTTAGAGGCTGGAATTTGTATGAGAGTCAGATTACTTAAGGCACTTAAATCCAGTATTTTAGGCAGGGCTTTGTTTACAGAGATCCTAACATAAATAGATGAATATTTATAGTGCATCTTAAATCATAAGAAAAAAAGCCCATAGGAACCAAATATATGAGAATGAAATAAAGCAGTACATCTTCTTACCATGTAAGGTCATGTTCTAATCAGAAAACAGTTTTTCTTATAATCTATCCCTTCCTGTGCATATCTCTTCAGTTGAGTCTGACTCTTTGCGACTCCATGGATGGCAGCCCATCAAGCTCCTCTGTCCATGGGATTCTCCAGGCAAGAATACTGGAGTGGGGTGCCATTTCATACTTTAGGGGATCTTCCCAACCCAGGGATTGAATCCACATCTCCTGCATCTCCTGCATTGGAAGCGTATTCTTTACCACTGTCCGACTGGGAAGCACCACAATCCATATCTTTGGAGCTATGCAATAAATGTATATTTTAGAAGAATTATATAGCTTGTTATTATACAGTTAAATGTATCTCTATTTTTCTAATTTCCCTCTTTGGGGAGAGAATTAGATAACAGTATATTGACTCTACACTGTAATTAATATCAATAAAAATTAATAATAAGCCAAACATTCCCAAAGCAGGTTTTATTTGGATCTCGATGTAGTCTCTTCTTCTTTTTTTTTTTTTAATATGGTTTACCTTAAATGATTTCCTTCACTCATATGGATTTAATTTCCTTACTATATACTTCAGCAACTTCTGTTCTGAATTTTCTTCTGAGGTCTTTGGCCATATTTTTCAGCTACTAGTGGATATCCCCATCTGAATGACACAGAGGCAGTTAAAACACAATGCAACTGGAAGCACATTATCTTCTCCCATACAAATGAATGTCCCTTCTTGTATTCACTTAAGCCAGTTAATGTCTCCACAATCTATACTCCATGTACCAAGATAGAAAAATAGAAGTCATCCTTAGTTACTTATTGTTTCTAATCTCCTATTGTCAATATGTCTTGCCAGTTCCATTCTCGCAACCCAGATGCACCCTCTCTAATACATCCACAATGCTTTACTTCATGTAGTACTGGGAATTTTGAAATATTAACCTATCATAGTAATGATTTACCCACATGAGAACAACAGTGCCATTGGAAAGAGACATGCATGCAATTACTGATTCTGATAACTGACTATAAAATAATCAGAATAATGAGGAATCTGAGGATATAAGTGGAGTGGCAGATAACAAAATGTTGTAGGTTCAGTGTATTACAGATCGTACAGTGATTGAGGGATGTTTTAGACTTTATTCTTTCCAATAACCACAACTCTTCCATAATTCTCATTTCCCAAAGCTAGGTGGTTACAGTTAAGGAATAATACTGTGAAAGAGTCATCATTATTGGAAAGAATAAAGCCTTAGGATATGGCCATGGGAATGACTGTGCTTCTCATGTGGCACTGGGTTGAGAAGATCCCATGGAGCAGGAAATGGCAACCTGATCCAGTATTCTCTCCTGGAAATTTCCATGGAGAGAGGAGCCTGGAGGGCTACATCCTTGGGGATGCAAAGTGTCAGGCACAACTGAGCAACTGAACACACACACATGGGAATGACTGAGTAAGGGGGGTGGAAAATAAGTTCACTGGAGTAGAGGAAAAGGAAGTGAGAGGACAGGGAACTGTTTGGACCATCTTTGCTTATATTGAAAGTGCCCGTAATTAAGACAAGAGTTGTGTGTGAGAAAGTGACAGCCAGCCAAGGGTCTGTAAATGCCTGCAACAAGGAGGAGGGACAATGAGGCCTATGCTGTGAAAACATGAGATATTTGCAAATGGAGGCATTTGTGTTGATGGTGATCATTTCCAAGGTTTCCAGAGAATGAGTTTCAGGAGTTGAGGGCAGGTCAGACAAATCGTCAGAAAACAGGATGCAGAATGCCTTTCAGAGTCCAGGAAAAGAAGAATGGGTGACTCAGGACTCTTGGCTTCTTTTCATAACTGTCATAAACATATATAAAAAGCAGGAGGATATGTATTTTTTTTGTTTTTCATTCTGGTAAAAATCATATAACACTTAAACTCAAATTTTTAAGTGTACAGTACACTCTTGCTAAATAGATGCCCACTGTTGTACAGCAGACATCTAGAAATTGTTTATCTAGGTGCTGAACTCAGTACCCATTGCAAAGTAACTCACAAAGCCTGCCAACCTCCATTCTACCATCTGGTTCTCTGAGTCTGACTATTTTGGATAACTTATATAGATGGAATCATCCAATATTTCTCCTTCTGTGACTGGTTTATTTCACTTATAATGGTCTCAAGTTTCAACCATAGTGTAGCATATGACAGGGTTTCCTTTCCTTTAAATGATGAATAATATTCCTTTGTATTCATATCTCCTACTTTCTTTAACCATTCACCTGTTAGTGGACATTTAGTTGGTTTCCGCTTATTGTCTCTTGTGAATAATGCTGCAATAAACATGAGATTGCTTGTATCTATTCTAGATGCTGATTTTATTTCCTCTAATACATACCTAGAATTGAGATTGCAGGATAATATAGTTGTACATATTTTTAATTTTCTGAGGAAACATCACACTGCTTTCTCTACTGGCCACACCAATTTACATTCCCACTGCAATGCAGGAGAGTTTCCTTTCTCCACACCCTCCTGACAGAACTTACTTTCATTCGTCTTTTTGAGGATAGCTATTCTGATGGGTGGGAGCCTCCCTGGTGGCTCAGGTTTGACCTCTATATGAAGAAAATCCCTTGGGGAAGAGAATGGCTCCCCAATCCCAGTATTCTTGCCTTAGAATTCCATGGACAGAGGAGCCTGGTGTGCTGCAGTCCCTGGGGTGGCAGAGAGTCAGGCACAGCCCAGCAAATGACACACAGCCACCCCAGCATTCCAAAAAAAAAAAAAAACATTGATGATTTTGAACGGTGGTGTTGCAGAAGACTCTTGAGAGTCCCTTGGACTGCAAGGGGATCCAACCAGTCATTTCTAAAGGAAATAGTCCTGAATATTCATTGGAAGGACTGAAGCTGAAACTCCAATACTTTGGCCACCTGATGGGAAGAACTGACTCATTAGAAAGGATCCCGATGCTGGGGATGACTGAAGACAGGATGGGAAGGGGATGACAGAGTATGAGATGGTTGGATGGCATCACTGACTCAATGGATATGAGTCTGAGTAAGCTCCAGGAGTTGGTAATGGACAGGTAGGCCTGGATGCTGCAGTCCATGGGGTCGCAAAGAGACAGTCATGACTGAGCAATTAAACAACCACCACAACAACAATGCCTCATCAGATGTATGATATGGAAAACCTATCTCCATTTCTTTAGGTGGCATTTTCACTTTTTTTTTAATTGAAATGTAGTTGGCTTACAGTATTAGTAACAGTATACAGCATAGTGATTCACTATTTTACAGATTATACTCAATTTAATGTTATTATGAAAAAAATGGCTATATTTCCCTGTGTTTTGCAATATGTCCTCCTTGCTGATCTATTTTACACATAGTAGTTTGTACGTGTTAATCCCATATTGCTATCTTGCCCCTCCCCACTGATAAACACTAATTTGTCCTCTATATCTGTAGGTCTGCTTTTTGTTGTTGTTGTTACATTCACACAGTTCGGTATTCAGTTCAGTCGCTCAGTCATGTCCAATTCTGTGCCACCCCATGGATTGCAGCATGCCAGGCTTCCCTGTCCATCATCAACTCCCGAGCTTACTCAAACTCATGTCCATTGAGTCGATGATGCCATCCAACCATCTTATCCTCTGTCATCCCCTTATTCTCCCACCTTCAATCATTCCCAGCATCAGGGTCTTTCCAAATGAGTCACTTTTCCGCATCAGGTGGCCAAAATTTTGAAGTTCCAGCTTCAGCATCAGTCCTTCCAATTAATATTCAGGACTGATTTCTTTTAGGATGCACTGGTTGGATCTCCTTCCTGTCCAAGTGATGCTCAAGAGTCTTTTCCAACACCACCGTTCAAAAGCATCAATTCTTCGGCGCTCAGCTTTCTTTACATTCCAACTCTCACATCTATATGTGACTACTGGGAAAACAATCTTGCTGGGGTTTCTTTTCCCTTGGACATGGAGTATCTTTTTTTAGTGGGACCCAACATTCTTCTCTTGATGGTCGTTCAGCAGCAAGTTGTAATTTTGGAGTTCTTTCAGGAGAAGATGAGCACATGTCCTTCTTTAAATAGATGGACATTTGTTAACTCCTTGCTACAAAAATAAGATTCCTTTCTGGCTGACTAGGAGACACTTTCAGATTTTGTTCATTTACCTATGGTAATCGTCTTTTCAAATCAACTCCCTCATTTCTTTAGGGCATAATTCTTTTTATCCAACAAAGCTCACAATAAAAGGTAATTTATAAACTTCAGTCCGTGTCATGGTTAACTTTATTTGTCAACTTGGCTTAGCCATAGTGCCCGGATATGTGGTCAAATGTGTTAAGTTCATGTAACTTCCAGCACAGTCAAGATGTGGAGTTATTTTGTCACAGAAAAGTATCTTCTTTGTGCTTCTCTTTTATGCTTTCACTACCCCCTGCACACTGCAACTATGAGAGAATTTTAAGTAGAATAGTAGAAGGACCTGAGAGCAGTCAACTGGATCAAGGATGTAGCTTATCCAACTTTGGGTGCCCTAGAAGCCTTTGACAAAGTAAGTGACATGTGAATGATAATTGTTTATTTGTTTCATTTTTAAGGTCATTATTTTTAAAGCAGTTTGATTCACAGCAAGATTGTGAGGAAGGTATGGATATCTCCCATATATTCCCTGTGTCCACACTTGTATAGCTTTCTCTATTCACATTTTCTCCAAGATGGCAGAGTAGAAGGACATGTGCTCAACTTGTCCTGAAAGAACTCCAAAATTACAACTTGCTGCTGAACGACCATCAAGAGAAGAATGTTGGATCCCACCAAAAAAAGATACCCCATGTCCAAGGGCAAAGAAGCCCCAGCAAGATTGTAGGACGGGCAAAATTGCACTTAGAATCAAATTCCATATCCATCAGAGACTCTCTGAGGGCTCAAACAAATCTTGTGAGCACGAGGACCCAGAGCATCCACACAGATGGAGACAGAACTGTGTTTGAATGTCTCCTGCAGAGGAACAATCAGCAGTGGACTGCAGCAGGGGCTGGGGCTCTGGTTGCAGTAGATCTGGTATGGTATAGGCCCTCTTGAAAGTGGTCACCATTAACCCCACCATAGAGTTGCCAGAACTTACACAAGACTGGGGAAACAGACTCTTGGAGGGCACAAACAGAAACGTGTGTGTACCAGGACCCGGAGAAAGGAGCAGTGACTCCAAAGGAGATTGACCCAGACTTGCCTGTGAGTGTCCAGGAGTCTCTGGCAGAGGCATGGTTCAGCAGTGGCCTGCTGCAGGGTCGGGGACACTGAGAGTAGGAGTAATCTACTTGGGACCTTTTGAAAGTAGTCCCATTATCTTCATTCAGTTCAGTTCAGTTCAGTCACTCAGTCGTGTCCGACTGTTTGCGACCCCATGAATTGCAGCACTCCAGGCCTCCCTGTCCATCACCAGCTCCCAGAGGTCACTCAGACTCGCATCCATCGAGTCAGTGATGCCATTCAGCCATCTCATCGTCTGTCGTCCCCTTCTTCTCCTGCCCCCAATCTCTCTCAGCATCAGAGTCTTTTCCAATGAATCAACTCTTTGCATGAGGTGGACAAAGTACTGGAGTTTCAGCTTTAGCGTCATTCCTTCCAAAGAAATCCCAGGGCTGATCTCCTTCAGAATGGACTGGTTGAATCTCCTTGCAGTCTAAGGCACTCTCAAGAGTCCTCTCCAACACCACAGTTCAAAAGCATCAATTCTTCTGCGCTCAACCTTCTTCACAGTCCAACTCTCACATCCATACATGACCACAGGAAAAACCATAGCCTTGACTAGAAGGACCTTAGTCAGCAAAGTGATGTATCTGCTTTTGAATACGCTATCTAGGTTGCTCTTAACTTTTCTTCCAAGGAGTAAGCATCTTTTAATTTCATGGCTGCGGTCACCATCTACAGTGATTTTGAAGTCCCCCCCAAAAAAGTCTGAAACTATTTCCACTGTTTCCCCATCTACTTCCCATGAAATGATGGGACCGGATGCCATGATCTTCATTTTCTGAATGTTGAGCTTTAAGCCAACTTTTTCACTCTCCTCTTTCACTGTCATCAAGAGGCTCTTTAGCTCCTCTTCACTTTCTGCCATAAGAGTGGTGTCATCTGCATATCTGAGGTTATTGATATTTCTCCCGGCAATCTTGATTCCAGCTTGTGTTTCTTCCAGTCCAGCCTTTCTATGATGTACTCTGCATAGAAGTTAAATCAGCAGGGTGACAATATACAGCCTTGACGTACCCCTTTTCCTATTTGGAACCAATCTGTTGTTCCATGTCCAGTTCTAACTGTTGCTTCCTGACCTGCATTGGTATGACCTAAATCAAATCCCTTATGATTACATGGTGGAAGTGAGAAATAGATTTAAGGGCCTAGATCTGCTCGATAGAGCATCTGTTGAACTATGGTCTGAGGTTCGTGACATTGTAGAGGAGATAGAGATCAAGACCACCTCCATGGAAAAGAAATGCAAAAAAGCGAAATGGCTGTCTGGGGAGGCCTTACAAATAGCTGTGAAAAGAAGAGAGGTGAAAAGCAAAGGAGAAAAAGAAAGATATAAGCATCTGAATGCAGAGTTCCAAAGAATAGCAAGAAAAGATAAGAAAGCCTTCTTCAGTGATCAGTTAAATGAAGTCATCAGGGTGGGGCTCTATTCTGATATAATGGGTGTCCTTGTAAGAGGAAGAGACACTAGATCTCACTCTCTACAAACACATAAAAGAGAGACCATATGAAGGCACAAAGAAAAGGGGACAATCTATAAGCCAGGAAGACAGGTCTCACCGGAAACCAATCCTGCTGGCAGTGTTACTCTTGGGCTTTCAGGCTTCAGCACTATGAGAAAATAAATGTGAACTATTTAAGCCACCCAGTCTGCGGCATTTTGTTACAGTATTCAGAGTGGACTAAAACACATGTACAGATCTCTGACCATGGATAATTAACCTTGGAGGTCCTGTGAATGAAATCTACAGATAATCCACCTAGGCCTTATTTGATTTCTATAACCAAAAATATTCTTAGGTCTGGCCAACACAAGTGCCTAGCATTTTAGTCACCACACTAGCCTGACAAAGGAATAGCTCATGTTCGACTCCCAGGCATGATTTTTTCACACCCAGAGTCCTTAGAATAGAGGATGGTCAGGTGAATCCATTGTAACACTTGTGAAATTTCCTCTAGGTCTCACCCCAAAGTACCTGCCCAGTTGACACTGGAAACTTACAGAGGGAAGCAGGACAGCCACACACCTTCCAGAGACTAACTGGAAACTGCCTTTAAGGCAAAACAACTGCCAAGGGATCAAGGACACCCCTGCAGTAGTACCTAGCACAGAGTGGAGGGAGTGCTTATGGAGGTTAGGAAAACAGGGTTCTTCTCAGAGGCTGAAACTCAGAAGGCTCAGGGAGACCCTGACTCCTCTTCTGGGGTTATTCTACCAGTTCCCAGGAACATTTAGCATCAGGTAACATCTGCACACTGCTTGGCATATCCATTTTTTGTAATGGTGGTTGATGTCAAGCCTGAAGGCATCCGAACTCCCCTGATAAAGCCAAGGACCCTCTCAAAAGGGACATTTAGACCTCCATTTAGAAACCATCAAACCAAGCCTCACCCCTTCTTTTGTATGAGATTTGCACATATTATATAAACTTGAGAATATTAAGGACCTTGTGTGTGTGTGTGTGTGAATGTGCACACACTGTTGGAGATTAGTTTGATGTGAACACTCAAGGCCTGGGCAGAGTGAGCCGCATCCAGGAGTTGGGCAGTTTGGCAAGTTGGGTGGGTCACAGGCCCACACCTGCCAGGAGGTGAGAGTATGCCAGGGACACAAAGAGAAGTACCAGAAGGATGGCCCAGGCAGGCAGATCCCCTAGGACATCTGCAGGCCGCCCTAAGCCAGGTGGTGAGGGCTCAGGCTAGAGCCTGGATCAGGCAGGCAGGGTTGAGGCCTGGCTCCTGAGCCCTTGCAGGGCTCCGCTAGGGGCTGCCAATCACTTGGGGCCTCCGTGCACGGCTGTTGGAACTCAAAATGTGTCTGCCAGTTAGATTCAAGCACTCATAGAGGTGGCCAGGGAGGTGGTTATTCCTCTTCTCCAGGTGGTCCAGGCAGGTGTTGACCTTGTTCAACATGAGGTTGATAGATGCCTATTCTGCTTCTCGGGTGAAGCTGTCATCCTTGCCTTGCATTCTGACATCCACAGTCACGCCCAATTCCACATGCTGCAAGACCTGGTGGGGGCTCATGCAGGCACAAGGCTCGTGCGGCCCTGGAGAGAGGCAGCACAAGCTGGGCGCATGGAAGGCTGAGGCACGGAGGTCAGAGGGCAGTCATTAAAACCTTGTGCTCACTGAAATCATCCTCCTAGGGAAAAGAAGCAAGACTGTCACAGCCTGTCCTGATTGAAGATGTGCCCACTGAGTGGGTGGGCTCCGGTCTCTCCCCGATTATTCATAAATATCTTATAGGCTGTGGATGTTTGCAACTCACTTCTTGCCATCCCAGTCTAGGTGTCCCCAAAGCTGCAATGCGGCACCTCCTGCTCGAGGGGTTCTTCAGGATGTAGATGTCAAAGAAAGTCCTATGTTCTCTCACCAGAGCTGGGGTTTACCTGTTTATCTCAGTATTATGACCTACTCATGTTAAAAAATGACTTATCCATTAAGATGTGAGCCACCAGACTTAGCTATGCAAGTCCAAGTCAGCAGCCAGGAGAGAAACAGGCTGAGATTTGGATGTGGGGGAGTGGGTCTTCTTCTCACCTGTATTCCTACTATAGTATCGGCAGGTATTAATTAAATAATTAATCAATTGACACGTTTTGCATTTTATAAGATAACAAGGGATTTTGGACCTGAGGGAGACTTGAGAGGAATGTGCATAATTTTATTTTTCATTTATTGAGGGCTTTTTATGGGCCAGGCTATATATGCCTCCCTCACAATCATTGCTGTGAGGATAAATATGGTGATGAATGGTCATCTATTTCTATGTGTCTGGTAAGTATCAGGGCTATCCTAACATTCTGTTGCTTCCTATAACCTCTGTGCTCCAACTGGCTGTACCTCTGAAAACACTGAAATCATCTTCTGCACCTTCTGAGGGATGCAGAGTTAAGATTGGGTGTGGAAGTTTGCCCCCATCCTTTTCTTCCATAATCCACCACATAATGGTCTCTGCTCACCCTGCTGGAATAGACTGCTCCAGGAAGCAACCTGACGTCAGAAATTTCCAGACAGAAACGACTCTCATCTCCTGTCTACTGCCGCATACTCCATGGCCACTGGAGAAAGAGCTGTGAGGTTCAGAAAGAGCAAATCACCCTTCTTATCAATAGAGGAAGTAAAATGGGGTTATCCTTATGGGAATTGCAGAGATTTTGGCCACCATCCAAGAGTTCAAAAACCACTTGTTATTCCTACCAAATCCAGGCTAATGTGGATCCACAGCTAAAACAGACTCTCAATGCTAGTAGGTCAGCCTCTTGGCTCTTATCATGTAGCAGATCCTGTGGTGCCCAAAACATTTAGGGTGAATCAGTATGCTTTCTGTATAGAGCATGTGGCAAGGAGAATCACAGCTCAGGCTGCTAGGAGGTAATATCCACTATGAACCTGGAACCCATTTATGGTGCTGTTTCTCCCATTGCCAAGATTTGCAAGTTTCAGCAACATACTAGCAACGATATGCTCAAAATCCTTCAAGCTAGACATGAACTTTCAGATGTAAAAGTTGAGTTCAGAAAGGCAGAGGAATCAGAGATCAAATTGCCAACATTTGTTCGATCATGGAGAAAGCACAGGAATTCCAGAAAAACATCTACTTCTGCTTCACTGACTACACTAAGGCCTTTGATTGTGTCAGTCAGTTCAGTTCAGCTCAGTCGCTCAGTCGTGTCCGATTCTTTGCAACCTCATGAATCACAGCGTGCCAGGCCTCCCTGTCCATCACCAACTCCCGGAGTTTACTCAAACTCATGTCCATCGAGTCAGTGATGCCATCCAGCCATCTCATGCTCTGCCATCCCCTTCTCCTCCTGCCCCCAATCCTTCCCAGCATCAAGGTCTTTTCCAATGAGTCAACTCTTCGCATGAGGTGGCCAAAATATTGGAGTTTCAGCTTCAGCATCAGTCCCTCCAATGAAAACCTAGGACTGATCTTCTTTAGGATGGACTGGTTGTACCTCCTTGAAGTCCAAAGGACTCTCAAGAGTCTTCTCCAACACCACAGTTCAAAAGCATCAATTCTTCAGTGCTCAGCCTTCTCACAGTCCAACTCTCACATCCATACATGACCACTGGAAAAACCGTAGCCTTGACTAGAAGGACCTTTGTTGACAAAGTAATATCTCTGCTTTTCAATATGCTATCTAGGGGTGGACCACAACAAACTGTTGAAGATTCTTAAAGAGATGGGAGTACTAGATCACCTTATCTGTTCCTGAGAAACCTGTATGCAGGTCAAGAAGCAACAGTTAGAATGAAACAACTGACTGGTTCCAAATTGGGAAAGGAGTATGACAAGACTGTATATTGTCACCCTGCTTATTAAACTTATATGCAGAGTACATCATGTGAAATGCTGGGTTGGATGAAGCACAGGCTGGAATCAAGATTCCTGGGAGAAATATCAATAACCTCAGATATGTAGATGATACCACTCCAATGGCAGAAAGTGAAAAGGAACAAAAGAGCCTCTTGATCAGAGTGAAAGAGGAGAGTGAAGAAGCTGACTTGAAACTCAACATTCAAAAAACTAAGATCATGGCATCCAGTCCTATCACTTTGTGGCAGATAGGAGGGGGGGAAAGTGGGAGCAGGGACATATTTTATTTTCTTGTGTTAGTTACTCTGTTTTGTCCAACTCTTTATGACCTCTTGGAAAGTAGCCCACCAGGCTCCTCTGTCCATGGAATTTTCTAGGCAAGAATACTGGAGTGTGTTGCCATTGCCTTCTCCAGGTGACCTTTCTGATGCAAGGATCAAACCTGGGTCTCCTGCATTGTAGGCAGCTTCTTTACCATCTGAGCCACCTTTATTTTCTTAGGCTCCAAAATCACTGTGGACAGTGACTGCAGCCATGTGATTAAAAGACACTTGCTCCCTGGAAGGAAAGCCATGACAAACCTAGACAGTGCACTAAAAAGCAGAGATATCACTTTGCAGACAAAGGTCCATATAGTCAAAGCTATGGTACTTTTTCCAGTAGTCATGTACAGGTGTGAGAACATAAAGAAGGCTGAGCACTGAAGGACTGATGCCTTCAAATTGTGGTGTAGAAGACTCTTAGAGTCCCTTGGACTGCAAGGAGTTCAAACCAGTCAATCCTAAAGGAAATCAACCCTGAATATTCATTGAAAAGACTGTTGCTGAAACTGAAACCAAAGGCCACCTGATACGAAGAGCCAGCTCATTGGAAAACACCCCGATGCTTGGAAAGATTGAAGACAATAGAAGAAGGGGAAGCAGACGATTAGATGGTTGGATAGCATCACTGACTCAATGGACATGAATTTGAGCAAACTCTGGGGACAGCAGAGGACAGAAGAGCCTGGCATGCTGCAGTCCATTGGGTCGCAAAGACACAGATATAACTTAGGGACTGAATAACAACAACAACATGATCTATAGTAGTTTCCCTCTTTCATTCCTGATATTGATGATTGGTGTACTTTCTCTTTTTTCTTCATTAATTTTGGTGATAATGATAAATTCCATGGTTTTTTAAAATGGATTCTTTTGTTAATTTTCTCCATGGTTCATCTTATATTTCACTGACTTAAGCTCTTAGATTTATTATTTCATTGTTTCTACTTATTTTGGATTTACTTTGCTTTGCCTTTTCTAACTTCTTTACATGGAAACTTAGGGCATTGCTTTTATACCTTTATTTTATAATATATTCATTTAAATCAATACATTTTCTTATCACTTTTTTGTTGCCTCCAAGTAATTTTGATGTTTTATTTTCCTTATTATACCGTTTGAAAATTTTTCTAAATTCCTTTGTGCTTTCTTCTTTGATCCATGGGTTTTACAGAAGTATGATGTTGAATTTCTAAATATTTGGAGATATATTATTGTTATTAAGTTGCAATAGGATGCAACTGTGGACTCAGGCAACTTACTATATAAAATTTTTCTTTCTATTGAGACTTGTTTCATGACCTGGCATTTGATCTACCCAGGTGAATCTACAGTGTGCTCTTGCAAATAATCTATATTCTACAATTGTTAGATATACTATTCTGTAAGTGTCAGTGAAGTAAAGGTGATTGATAATGTCATACAGATCTTCCATCTATTTACTATTTCTTGCTTAGTTGTTGTATCAATCGCTGAAGCAGTGGTGTTAAAACTTCCAACTAAAATTGTGGAAATATCTCCTCCCTTTAATCTGTCAAATTTTCTTTCAGATATTTTAAGTTTTCTTATTGAGTGCAAATACACTTATGAATTATATATGCCCCTGATTAATTGATCCATATATCATTATTACCATTTATCTCAGGTAATACTTAACATATTTAACTCTACTTTATCTAGTATTGATAACATCTTTCCCACTCTCTTATGCTAATGCTTTGCATGGTGTATTGTTTTGAATCCTCTTACTATCAACCATCTATCTCTTTATTATATATATAGTATATATATATAATATTATATATTATATATATATATAAAATGGAAGTATACTTCACTTACAATATTCAGGTGCACAGCAATTTGATTCAGGTAAACATATGTGCATATATTATTTTTAAATTACTTTCCGTTATAGGTTATTGCAAGATATTGATTATAGTTCCCTGTGCTACACAGTAAAATTTTTTTGCTTGGTGCAGTTCTATCTTTTAAATTAGAAATCTAGCATTCTATTCATACTGGCAAACATGAATAATCAAAATATAAAATTTTCAGTTAGCCAAAAAACTGTGTTTTCTAAAATATATATATATATGCATACTATTTATATATATATATGTTTACAAAAGCTTTTCTAGTATGCTTGATAAAGGCTTGGGAAAGAATATCAGGGGAAAAAGAGATGGAGAAATTGAAAAACAGAAACTAAATGAAATGGGAGCACTTAATATAAAATAGAAAAAGTAAAACTAAATAAAAGTAAAAGAGCTTTATACAGTCCAGTTTTTTTTTAATTTTTTAGTTGAATGATAATTGCTTTACATAACAGGTTTTTTAAAACATGACTGCTCATTAGAAACTTATCTGAACCTTTGGCGAAAAAGAGCAATATTTGGGCATTTGCATTTTTCAAAAAAAATCCCAACATAATTCTTATATGTACCTGGATTTTAAAAAGTGATTCAGGTTTTTCCAGTAAATTGTAGTTTTGGTTATATAGAATTTTATTATCTTTCTGTTGACCAATTGTCCTACAATGGTATTGGGTATTAGTTACCTTATCACAATAGTAAAAGATGCTAATCAGTTTTCACAATCAATAGCCAGAAAAAAAAAAAACCAAGATAATTACAATTTCAAGCTCTAATGAGAACAATATTCCATAGGAACCTGGAATGTTAGGTCCATTAACCAAGGCAAATTGGAAGTTGTCAAACAGGAGATGGCAAGAGTGAACGTCAATATTCTAGGAATCAGCAAACCAAAATGGACTGGAATGGGTTAATTTAACTCAGATGACCATTATATCTACTACTATGGGCAGGAATCCCTTAGAAGAAATGGAGTAGCCATCAGAGTCAACAAAAGAGTACAGAATGCAGTACTTGGATGCAATCTCAAAAACCACACAATAATCACTGTTCGTTTCCAAGGCAAACCATTCAATATCATGGTAATCCAAGTTTATGCCCAGACCAGTAACACTGAAGAAGCTGAAGTGGAACGGTTCTATGAAGACCTACAAGACCTTTTAGAACTAACACCCCTCCCCCCAAAAGATGTCCTTTTCATTATAGGGGACTGGAATGCCAAGGTAAGAAATCAAGAAACACCTAGAGTAACAGGCAAATTTGGCCTTGGAGTACAGAATGAAGCAGCACAAATGCTAATAGAATTTGGCCAAGAGAACACACTTGTCATAGCAAACAACCTCTTCCAAAACACAAGAGAAGACACTACACATGGACATCATCAGATGGTCGACACTGAAATCAGATTGATTATATTGTTTGCAGCCAAAGATGGAGAAGCTCTATACAGTCAGCAAAAACAAGACTTGGAGCTGACTGTGGCTCAGATTCTGAACTCCTTATTGTAAAATTCAGACTTAAATTGAAGAAAGTGGGGCGAACCACTAGACCATTCAGGTATGAACTAAATCAAATCCCTTATGATTAAAAAGTGGAAGTGACAGATAGATTTAAGGGCTATATCTGGTAGACAGAGTGCCTAAAGAACTATGGACAGAGATTCGTGACATTGTACAGGAGACAGAGATCAATACCATCCCCAAGAAAAAGAAATGCAAAAAAGCAAAATGGCTGTCTGAGGAGACCTTGCAAATAGCTATGAAAAGCAGAAAAGTGAAAAGCAAAAGAGAAAATGAAAGATATACCCATTTGATTGCAGAGTTCCAAAGACAAGCAAGGAGAGATAAGAAAGCCTTCCTCAGTGATCAGTGCAAAGAAATAGAGTGAAATAATAGAATGGGAAAGACTAGAGATCTCTTCAAGAAAATTAGAGATACCAGGGGAACGTTTCATGCAGATAAAGGACAGAAATGGTACGCATCTAACGGGAGAAGAAGATATTAAGAAGAGGTGGCAAAACATACAGAAGCACTGCACAAAAAAGATCTACATGATGCAGATAATCACGATGGTGTGATCAATCACCTAAAAAAAAAAACCATCCTGGAATATGAAGTCAAGTGAGCCTTAGGAAACATCACTATGAACAAAGCTAGTGGAGGTGATGGAACTCCAGTTGAGATATTTCAAATCCTGAAAGATGATGCTGTGAAAGTGCTACACTCGATATGCCAGCAGATTTGGAAAACTCAGCAGTGGCCACAGGACTGGAAAACGTCAGTTTTCATTCCAATCCCAAAGAAAGGCAATGTCAAAGAATGTTCTAGCTACTGCACAATTGCACTCATCTCACATGCTACTAAAGTAATGCTCAAAATTCTCCAAGCCAGGCTTCAGAAATATGTGAACCATGAACTTTCTGATGTTCAAGCTGGTTTTAGAAAGGCAGAAGTGTTCAGTTCAACTCAGTCACTCAGTCATGTCCGACTCTTTGTGACCCCATGAACTGCAGCACATCAGGCCTCCTTGTCCATCACCAACTCCTAGACTCCACCCAAGCCCATGTTCATCGAGTCAGTGATGCCATCCAACCATCTCATCCTCTGTCGTCCGCTTCTCCTCTTGCCCTCAATATTCCCAGCATCAGGGTCTTTCCAAATGAGTCAGCTCTTCACATCAGGTGGCCAAAGTGTTGGAGTTTCAGCTTCAACATCAGTCCTTCCAATGAACACCCAGGACTGATCTATCTTAGGATGGATTGGTTGGATCACCTTGCAGTCCAACGGACTCTCAAGAGTCTTCTCCAATACCACAGTTCAAAAGCATCAATTCTTCGGCACTCAGCTTTCTTGATAGTCCAATTCTCACATCCATACATGACCTCTGGAAAAGCCATAGCCTTGACTAGACAGACCTTTGTTGGCAAAGTAATGTCTCTGCTTTTTAATATGCTGTCTAGGTTGGTCATAACTTTCCTTCCAAGGAGTAACCATCCTTTCATTTCATGGCTACAATCACCATCTGCAGTGATTCTGAAGCCCCAAAAAATAAAGTCTAACACTGTTTCCACTGTTTACCCATCTATTTGCCATGAAGTGATGGGACCGGATGCCCTGATCTTCGTTTTCTGAATGTTGAGCTTTAAGCCAACTTTTTCACCCTCTTCTTTCACTTTCGTCAAGAGGCTCTTTAGTTCTTCTTCACTTTCTGCCATAAGGATGAAGTCATCTGCATATCTGAGGTTATTGATATTTCTCCTGGCAAACTTGTGGTTTCCACCTTGTGCTTCCTCCAGCCTAGCGTTTCTCATGATGTACTCTGCATATAAATTAAATAGGCAGGGTGACAATATACATCCTTGATGTACTCCCTTTCCTATTTGGAACCAGTCTGTTGTTCCATGTCCAGTTCTAACTTTTGCTTCCTGACCTGCATACAGATTTCTCAAGAGGTAGGTCAGGTGGCCTGGTATTCCCATCTCTTTAACAATTTTCCACAGTTTGTTGTGATCCACACAGTCAAAGGCTTTGGCATAGTCAAGAAAGGAGAAATAGATGTTTTTCTGGAACTCTCTTGCTTTTTCAATGATCCAGCCCCTGTTGGCAATTTGATCTGTGGTTCCTTGGCCTTTTCTAAAACCAGCTTGAACATCAGGAAGTCACAGATCACGTATTGCTAAAGCCTGGCTTGGAGAATTTTAAGCATTACTTTACTAGTGTGTGAGATGAGTGCAATTGTGCAGTAGTTTGAGCATTCTTTGGCATTGCCTTTCTTTGGGATTGGAATGAAAACTGACCTTTTCCAGTCCTGTGGCCACTGCTGAGTTTTCCAAATCTGCTGGCATATTCAGTGCAACATTTTCAAAGCATCATCTTTCAGGATTTGAAATAGCTCAATTAGAATTCCATCACCTCCACTAGCTTTATTCATAGGGATGCTTCCTAAGGCTCACTTGACTTCACATTCCAGGATGTCTTTTTCTAGGTGAGTGATCACACCATCATGATTATCTGGGTTGTGAAGATCTTTTTTGTACAGTTCTTCCATGTATTCTTGCCACCTGTTCTTAATATCTTCTGGTTCTGTTAGCTCCCTACCATTTCTGTCCTTTATTGAGCCCTTCTTTCCATAAAATATTCCCTTGGTATCTGTAATTTTCTTGGAGAGATCTCTAGTCTTTCCCATTCTATTGTTTTCCTTTATGTCATTGCATTGATCACTGAGGAAGGCTTTCTTATCTCTCCTTGCTATTCTTTGGAACTCTGCATTCAAATGGGTATATCTTTCATTTTCTCCTTTGCTTTTTGCTTCCCTTTTTTTTCCACAACTATTTGTAAGGCCTCCTCAGATAGCCATTTTGATTTTTTGCATTTCTTTTTCTTGGGAAAGATCTTGATTCCTGTCTTCTGTATAATGTCATAAACCTACACCCACATTTCATCAGGCATTCTATCAGATCTAGTCCCTTAAATCTATTTCTCACTTCCACTGTATAGTCATACACTATTTGATTTAGGTCATACCTGAATGGTCTAGTGGTTTTCTCCAGTTTCTTTAATTTCAGTCTGATTGTGGCAATAAGGAGTTCATGATCTGAGCCACAGTCAGCTCCCAGTCTTGTTTTTGCTGACTGTATAGAGCTTCTCCATCTTTTGCCCCAAAGAATATAATCAATCTGATTCAGTATTGACCATCTGGTGATGTCCATGTGTAGAGTCTCTCTTGTGTTGTTGTAAGAGGGTGTTTGCTATGACCAGTCCATTCTTCTGGCAGAACTCTATTAGCTTTTACTCTGCTTTATTTTGTACTCCAAGGCCAAATTTTCCTGTTGCTCTAGGTGTTTCTTGACTTCTTACTTTTTCATTCCAATCCCCTATAATTAAAAGAACATCTTTTGGGGGTGTTAGTTCTAAAAAGGTCTCATAGGTCTTCATAGAACTGATCAACTTCAGCTTCTTCAGCATTACTGGTGGGGGCATAGACTTGGATGACCGTGATATTGAATGGTTTGCCTTGGAAACAAACAGAGATCATTCTGTCATTTTTGAGAATGCATCCAAGTATTGCTTTTCAGACTCTTTTGTTGACTATGATGGCTACTCCATTTCTCCTTTGGGATTCCTCCCCACAGTAATGATGATCTGAGTTAAATTCACCCATTCCAGTCCATCTTAGTTTCCTGACTCCTAGAATGTCGTTGTTCACTCTTGCCGTCTCCTATTTGACCACTTCTAATTTGCCTCGATTCATGGACCTAACATTCCAAGTTCTTGTGCAATATTGCTCGTTACAGCATTGAATCTGGCTTCTATCACCAGTCCCATCCACAACTTGGTAGTGGTGTTATTTTGGCTCCATCCGCTCATTCTTTCTGGAGTTATTTCTCCAATAGCTCTTTTTCTGCTTTATTGACTATGCCAAAGCCTTTGTTCTATGTGGATCACAATAAACTGTGGAAAATTCTGAAAGAGATGGGAATACCAGACCACCTGACCTGCCTCTTGAGAAATCTGTATGCAGGTCACGAAGCAACTGTTAGAACTGAACATGGAACAACAGACTGGTTCCCAATCGGAAAAAGAGTATGTCAAGGCTGCATATTGTCTCCCTGCTTATTTAACTTATATGCAGAGTACATCATGAGAAACGCTGGGCTGGATGAAGCACAAGCTGAAATCGAGATTGCTGGGAGAAATATAAAAAACCTCAGATATGCAGATGACATCACTCTTACGGCAGAAAGTGAAGAATAATTAAAGAGCCTCTTGATGAACGTGAAAAATGAGAGTGGAAAAGTTGGTTTAAAGCTCAACATTCAGAAAACTAAAATCATGGCTTCCAGCCCCATGACTTCATGGCAAATAGATGGGTAAACAGTGGAAACAGTGGCTGATTTTACATTTGTGGGTTCAAAATCACTGCAGATGGTGACTGCAGCCATGAAATGAAAAGACACATACAGTTGGAATGACAGTTATCATCAACCTAGACAGCATATTAAAAGGCAGAGACATTACTTTTCCAACAAAGGTCCATCTAGTCAAGGCTATGGTTTTTCCAGTGGTCATGTGTGGATGTGAGAGTTGGACTATAAAGAAAGCTGAGTGCTGAAGAATTGATGCTTTTGAACTTTGATGTTGGAGAAGACACTTGAGAGTTCCTTGGACTACAAGGAGGTCCAACCAGTCCATCCTAGAGGAGATCAGTCCTGAGTGTCCATTGGAAGGACTGATGTTGAAGCAGAAACTCCAACATTTTGGCCACTTGATGTGAAGAGCTGACTCATTTGAAAAGACCCTGATGCTGGGAAAGATTGAGGGCAAGAGGAGAAGGGGACGACAAAGGATGAGATGGTCAGATGGCATCACTGACTCAATGAACATGAGTTTGGGTAAGCTCTGGGAGTTGGTGATGGACAGTGAGGCCTGGCATGCTGTTGTCCATGGGGTTGCAAAGAGTTGTACACGACTCAGCGACTGAACTGAACTAAATGGGAACATGATTAATTTAACAACATAAAATTATTACATACAATTTGGGAGGTCAAGCAGAGTGATGTGGTACGTGGAAGTGCATATATGTACATGTTTTCATATGCTCAGCCAGTCTATATCTTTTGGTTAGTGCATTTAGTTCATTTCAGTTTAAGATAATTATTGAAGATGCCATCAGGCTCTTGGACTCTGTGCCTGCTACCACAATTGATCACTTTAAGCAATCAGCCAGAAGCTGCCTGTAGAGAAGGGAGCTCTGGAAGCCCTGGCAGCAGCCCTGGTACACATTTCCGGTGCCATGTTGGTAAACCAGCATTCCTTGATCAACTCTGAAGTGAGCTTTGTGACCATGATCTTGTGGTGCTCAATTAAAATGCCAAACATTAGTTATGCTTGGGTAGAACTTAAAGAGCAGCTGTGTGAGGATATTGATTCCAAAGTGAAGGGAATTGTCTTTCTCAAAGGAAAGCAGGGCATTTGCTTTGATATCCCTAATGTATCAGTAACAGAAGTACAGGAAAAGTGGCATGATTTATGGTGCTGGCAACTTTCTGTGGACATGGAGCAACCAGAGCTAGAAGGTCCATGGGAAGGATATCACAACTTCTGAGGACGGTGGGAAGGCTTCAGGGGACAGTGTGAGGGCAACTGAGGTGTCAGGGGACAGCGGGAAAGAAGTAGAAGCTTCAGAGGACAGTGATCAGGAGGTGGCAACAAAAGTAACAGATTCCAAAACAAAGGGCAAAACTGAAGTTTTAATAAAGCATTTGGACAATAACTTGAAGTAGAGGATTTATTTGGCAAAACCAAAACTATGTTCAGCAATGTGGAACTGAACATTATTTTTCATACAAAGATATAAGCACATTGTATTTCCTTTCTGACCACTTGCCCAGTCCCCATCTCTTTGAGAGAGAAAAGCTTCATCTAAATTATTTCATCTGATCGATGACTGTCATTTATAACTTGATTGCTACTTCTGTCTTGGGTATTCCTTTGGAATGGGTGTATGGATTCATTACACATTCTAATGTATTGTTTATAGATTATAAGTTAAAGTCAAGCATGTATCTGCTGATACTTTTTAAGTTGACTGACCTTTATACTTAGAAATGTCTTTTAATAGTAGGCTTCTCTGGTGGCTCAGATGTTAAAGAGTCTCCTGCACTGCAGGATCCCTAGGTCGGGAAGATCCCCTGGAGAAGGAAATGGCAACCCACTCCAGTAATCTTGCCTGGAGAATTCCATGAACGAGAAGCCTGGCAGGCTACAGTCCATGGGGTTGCAAAGAGTCAGGCATGACTGAGCAACTATCACTCAACTATCACTCATGATCCTATTATCATTTTCTTAATTGTTTTGGGTTTATTTTCCGTAGATCTTTTCCTTCTCTTATATTTCCTGCCTAAAAAAGTTCCTTTAACATTTGTTGCAGACCTGGTTTGGTGGTGTTAAATTTTCTTGAATTTTGCTTGTCTGGAAGAAATAGGACAGGATTGTTCTTTCAAAATTTTGATTTCTCCATCAAATCTGAATAAGAATCTTCCTGGGTAGAATATTCTTGGTTGTAGGTTCTTCCCTTTCATCATTTTTAATATATTGTGCCATTCCCTTCTGGCTTGTAGTGTTCCTATTGAGAAATCAGCTGATAACTTGGTGGGAGTTCCCTTGTATATTGTCGTTTTTCCCTGTTGTTTTTAATAGTTTATCTGTCTCTTTAATTTTTATCAGTCTGATTACTGTGTCTTGGTGTGTTCCTCCTTGATTTTATCCTGCCTGGGACTCTCTGGAACTCCTTCTCCTTCTGGAACCCCCAAAATGCAAATGTTGGCACATTTAATGTTGTTCCAGAGGTCTCTTAAGGTGCCTTTTTTTCTTTTTCATGCTTTTTTTCCCCCCCTATGTTCTGTGGCAGTGATTTCCACCATTCTGTCCTCCAGGTCATTTATCCGTTCTTCTGCCTCAGTTATTCTGCTATTGATTCTTTCTAGTGTATTATTCATCTCTGTTTGCTCTTTAGTTCTTCTAGGTCTTTGGTAAACATCTTGCATCTTCTCCATTGATTTCCTGAGATCCTGGATCATCTTCACTATCATTATTCTGAATTATTTTTCTGGTCGGTTGCCTATCTCCACTTCATTTAGTTGTTTTTCTGGGATTTTATCTTGTCCCTTTATCTGGGAGATAACTTTCTGCTTTTTCATCCTGATTAACTTTCTGTAATATGGTTTTTGTTCTAGCTACTGTGGGATCATGGTTACTGTTGCTTCTTCTTCTTCCCTTTGATGGAGGAGGCTAAAAGGCTTGTGTAAGATTCCTGATGGGAGGGATTGACAGTGGGAAAATCTGGGTTTTTCTCTGGTGGGCAGGGCTTTGCTCAATAAAGCTTTAATTCAGGTATCTGATGATCGGTGGGGTTGTGCTCCCTCCTTGTTAGTTGTTTGGCCTGAGATGACTCAGCCCTGGGGTCTACAGGCTCTATGGGAGGGTTTAAGAGGGCTTATTCCAAAGGGGACCTTCCAAAACTGCTGCTGCCAGTTCTCCCATCCTTATGCTGAGCCCTTGCTGACCCACACCTCCACAGGAGGCCCTCCAACCCTAGCAGGTAGTTTTGGTTCAGTCTCCTGTGGGGTCACTGTTCCTTTCCTCTGGGTCTTGGTGTGCACAAGATTTTGTTTGTGCCCTCCAAGCCTGGAGTCTCTGTTTCCCTCAGTCCTGTGTATGGCCTTCAAGGTCAGATTCCCTGGGGATTCCCAGGCCCTTTTGTCAGATCCCCATGCTGGGAAGCCTGATGTGAGGTTCAGAACTTTCACAACAGTGGGAGAACTTCTTCAGCATCATTGTTCTCTAGTTTCTGGGTCACAAACCTGGCAGGTATGGGATTTGATTTTATTGTGATTACACACCTCTTATCCTCTCACTGCAGCTTCTTCTTTGTCTATTGATGTGAGGTATCCTTTTTTGATGGGTTCTAGCACTCTCCTGTCGATGGTTGTTCAACAGCTAGTAGTGATGTTGGAGCTCTTGTAAGAGGAGATGAGCACATGTCCTTCCACTCCACCATCTTCTATGTCTTTATTTTATTTATATATTTTATTTTCTTGTTGACAGAAAAAGTCTTGCTTATTTTATTATATTGTTATAATCTCTGCCTTTCAATTAGAGTGTTTAGTCCATTTACATTTAATGCAGTTTTTCAAATGGTTAGGACCTAGAATTATCGTTCTAGTACCTATCCTATGTATTTTTGATTCTGTATTCTCTTTCCTATCTTGGTAAATAAAATTTCTTTTTCATTATCTGTTATATTTTTGGCTATACATCTTTGCATTGTTTTTTAGTGGTTGCTCTAGAGATTATGATATATATCCTTAACTTTTCACTGTCTACTTGGAGTTAATACTGTACATAAATGTAAGAACTCTTCTACTACATAAATTCATTCCTCCTCAACCTCATCCTTTATGCTGTAGTTACCATATATATTTCTACTGCATATTTTATAAACCCTATAATATGGTATCAGATTTTTACTTTAAAAAGTCATGTTATTAAAAATTAAGAGAAAATATTAATATTTACCCATATATTTACCATTTCTAGTATTCTTCAAATCAAGGTTTCTTGATGGGGCCCAGCCCCAGCAGGATCCAGGGGTACCCACAGGGGAGACGGTGTCGGCGAGAGAGATTTAGAGAGAGATAAAGAAAGAATGTTGCAGATAAGAAAATAAAGGTGAGAAAGAGGTTGATATTCCTTGGTTTACGCAGAAAGCCAATAAAGCCCCAGCACAGGGCTTTCTCTGTTCACGTAGGCCACAGGTGCCCTCTTGATGGAGAGCACCTTCTCGAGAGGGTCTTAGAAGCCCAGGCAGGAAAGTGAAAGCAGAGGCCTCTATGTTGCAAGGGATCAGCCTGAAAAAAGAAAGGGAGAGAGAGAAAGAAAGAATGACATGGGGAGACTGAGCTTCAGTGAGTGAGGCCCATAACTTTATTTTCAAAAGGAACTTTTATACCTTGACTTGTACATAGAGGGAAATGAAAGATGCAAAGTCATGCAGAGTCAGCCCAAAGATTACATCTGTTTTGTCTTTATCAAAACCAGGATTTTTTTCTGCATACCTTTCCCATAAACAATGTTGTGTACATTATCTTCTGGCCTTGGAGTTCTGTGGACATTTTATGACCCTCTTTTGATAAAGGCTGCTCAACCAGAAAACTTATTTTCCCTTAAAGTGTGTTTTCTTTATATTTCTAATCTATGTCAGCCTCATAAAGTATTAAAGAGAGTTACGTTCTCACGGAGCAAAGGTGCAGTGGTTACAACAAAGAAAGAACTTATTAGCTCAAAGGTCTGATGTGGTTAATTCCAAGGCTACTACTTGTTTTTCTTACATTCCAACTATGTTAACTAATGCACTCCCAGGTGCACAGTGGATAAGGGATATGGGAACTTGGCAGCAAGCATTGGCTCAACAGTGAAATCCTACACCAGCACTATTCTAATAGTTTTTAACTCTTTGAAAGGCTCTATGTTTTTAAAATGTTTTAGGATTCCCGTGTCTCTCATGGTTGGGAGGCTGTGAACAATCACATGTGTAGCTGCAAGAGTCTGGATAAACCTGCCAAGCAATCTAGAATGTCAACAGAGGTCGTTTGAATTGAAATATTCCTTTCATGCCCAAGAGACTTATCAACTAGAGCCCTAAGTTGATTTTTTCCAGAGAAAAGTGGTCGAAGATAGCCCCCTGTTAATGTCAGAAGAGTTGGTGAAAAGCACAAAATAGTAAGACAGATTCTGGTTTGGGGTAGATGCTCGAGCAGGTCCAGGGGGTCCCTCGAGGCCTGATCCGCCTTGCTCATCAGGTCTCTTCCACATGACCTTGTCATGGATGGGATCTCCTGTGCTGGCTCCCAGCAGTTTCTTTCTACTACCATATTTCTTCAAATCGAAAGGGCTCTTTTAGCATTCTTTTAGTGCAGATCTGTTGATGAATTCTCTTAGCTTTCATCTGTCTCATAATATACTTATTTCACCTTCATTCTTGAAGGATATGTTCCCTGTATGTAGAATTCAGGGTTGAAAATTTTTTTTCCCTTTCAGCACTTTAAAGATGCTGTTTCACTGTCTCATGGATTCCACTGTTTCTAAAGAGAATTCAATGAACATTCTTGTTAATGTATTCCTATGTGTAACCCTGACTGAGTTCTTTTTCTTTGCTAAGATTTCTTATTTTATAAATGTATTGTTCCCTTGGACCATGTTTTTCTATTTTTACATTTTACATGTTTACATCTTAACACTTTACATTTATACCTTTACATTAGACCGTTGATTGTGATTTAGGTCATAATAAACACAGCAACCAAAGTGTTTATTATAACACTCATAAATGTTTATTATAACAGCCATAGTGTTGGTGTATAACATTCATTCATATATTCATCCATTCTACAAGCAACTACTATGTACATGCTGTATCAGGCATTGTCTTATTTTCTACGAACTCAGAAACAAACCAGAAATGGTCTCCGAAGCAGTAAGTATGAGCAAGTATATAATTAATGGAATGCTGTGATACGATTGAGGTGGTAATAGAGTGTATGCAGAGTATAGCAGGAACACCAGGTGAGCAGATCTATTAGGAAGGGTCAGAAAAATCCTCACAGAGAAGATGACCACTAAATTGGTGTAGGGGAGGTTGAAGAATGTCAGAGGAAGTTGTCAAGTCAGTAAAAGGGCTTTGAGATTTGGAGAACAGAAGAGAATTTGATCCTGGATATACAAGTGGTCTTTAGATCTGAGTTGGTTTGTGAACTTGAGGGAATGGCTGACATTCCCCCAGATGGTTGCAGGTAGCCTAAGAAGATGAGGGTGAAAGAGAACTGATCTGAGCCTGAGTCACCAAAGGCGACCTGGGCAGGATGCATTAGAACTGAGGGCCAATATCCAAGCCTGAGACACTCAGAATAAATTCTTAACACTTTAACAACACAGACTCTGGATCAAAAAAATCTGCTTATAATGCCAGTTATGTAGCCTTAAAGAGATTGCTAAAAATCTATTTGGCTCATTTTCTGTAACAACAGAATGGGAGCAATAATAGTACCTGCCTCAGGTCATTATAAGAATAAGATGAGACACTATTTATACTTCCCTGGTGGGTCAGTGATAAAGAAATTGCCAAGCAGGAAGAGTGGGTTCCATCTCTGGATCAGGAAGATCCCCTGGAGAAGGTAATCACAATCCACTCCAGTATTCTTGCCTGGGAAATCCCATGGACAGAGGAGCCTGACAGGCTAGAGTCCATGGGGTCACAAGAGTCTGAGATAGCGGATAAACAACAACATTATTTACACAGTGTGCCTGGCACATATCAAACTATCATCAAATAGTAACTTTTGTTATCAATTCATTATTAAGATGGACGTGAGAGACTAGGGAAGAAATTTTAATCCCTTAACCAGTAGATTAGAGCACAGGTGTATTCATTTACTTAAGAAATATTTTGGAGCACCTACTATATGCTAGACATGATTTTTTTGTTTTGTTTTACTGGAGAAAAACAGTATCTGTTTTCAGCTTTAAGACATAAACTTGACATGAAGAACTCAAAAAATCTGTAAACTTGAATGGGGGAAATTCATATGTATTTTTACTTAACTAACTAAAAATTAGCATTTCCTTCAATTACAAATATAGACAGCAAATCACAGTGCTATTAGAAATACATGTTTCTTCATCACCAACAAAAATTAGTATTTCTATATCTCATAGTTATTATAGATATCTAGACATATTTACTACAAATAGCATTATATCAAAATTAGAGAGCTGGTAGACAAGCTTTAGACATTGCATTTTATATGTTAATTAAGAAGCACATATATCACTGTAAAAATATAATTATGACTATGCTTTATGTGCTTAAGCATACACATGATTGATTGTATTCCTTCCTAAGATAAGCCCTGACTTTTCCCTGCCATGCTTATCCATTTGGGAAAAAAAAAAACCCTGAGAGATGAAGCCAGTGACAGAGATGTTTCCTGTATACTACCACTACCTTACAATCGTTCTTGGAAAAGCAGTCTGAAATCCAAACAAAGTTAATGGGTCATCTGCATGTGAGGCTGAATGAAACCTTGGCATGCAGTAAATGTTTTGTCAACTCCTGCAAGACTGTTCACCCTTTGCTTCCCTGAGATTTCATTTGTGGGAGTAGCTCTTCTTCAATGACAGAATGGTTTCCCAAATAGACAGACTTCTGGCTGTAATCCTGTACGACAGTGATGGGATCCTCTACATGTTATCGTCTGTCGCCTTGTGGAACATGACTAGAGCCATCATAGACTCAGGCTGGCTTCTCTAGACCTGGGATTACGGTTGACTTTTAGGAGCCCATCCAGTTGGCATAGATTGTAGCAAAGCAGGCGATTTACCCTCATCGACCCATGTCTTCTCCAAAAGGGCAGTGATTTGTCCCAAACCAAGCAAGAATGATCCTTTGACTTCTACATCGACAAGCTCCAACAGGTCCCAGGAGTGTAAGTGAAGATGAGTAAGTCATTCCAGGCTGCCTGAGCAGTAGATGGACCAGGGGGGTCTGGGAAATGGGTAACAGAAAAGTCTCCATTCAGCTAAACATGGCTGCTCTCAGAATACAGTGAAAGGTAGTGTAACAGGTAAATTCTGAAGCTCATACATTGTTATGCTAACTCATCAACATTCCCTTATTACTTTTTTTTGAAAGGAAGAAAAGTGTTAGAAAAGCCAGTTTATTTTGTAAAACTCAATGTGAAAATAAACATTAAATATTTAGCATGAACCTGAGTGTGTTTTTCTTTGTAGGAAGAATCAACTGTTACAACCCCGGGTTATGTGGCTAAAATTACACAGCTACGTGATTTTTTTTTTTTTTAACTTGAAAAGGTGAGCTGTTTTGATTCATGATAAAATCATTATATCTTTCACCTCAAACATTTCAGATTCTAGAATGACATAGTTAGAGTGTCTAATAATACATGTACACACATATGTATGTATATATTTATATATAGATATCATTTTAGGATTTTGATCCTAAAATCAAACTGTCACCTTTCAAATTTCACCATGAATTTTCTTCTCATCCTAAATAAATATTAACTTTCATGCTCGATTCCATAACTTTAGAAGAGGGCCTTCCAAATCATTTATAGTTCAGGCCCAGCTGAACCTGTTTGGACTCTTCCTGACAGAGACCAAGACTCCTGGGGCATTTCAGCTTCTTTGGGCATTTCTTTAAAAAGCAGAGACATTACTTTGCCAACAAAGGTCCGTCTAGTCAAGGCTATAGTTTTTTCACTAGTCATGTATGGCTGTGAGTGTTGGACTATAAAGAAAGCTGAGTGCTGAAGAATTGATCTTTTGAACCATGGTGTTGGAGAAGACTCTTGAGAGTCCCTTGGACTGCAAGGAGATCAAACCAGTCCATCCTAAAGGAAATCAGTCCTGAATATTCATTGGAAGGACTGATGTTGAAGCAGAAACTCCAATACTTTGGCTACCTGATTGGAAGAACTGACTCACTGGAAAAGACTGATGCTGGGAAAGATTGAAGGCAGGAGGAGAAGGGGATGACAGAGGATGAGATGGTTGGATGGCATCACTGACTCAATGGACATGAGTTTGAGTAAACTCTGGGAGTTGGTGATGGGTGAGGAGGCCTGGTGTGCTACAGTCCATGGGGTCACAAATAGTCGGACATGACTGAGCTACTGAACTAAACTGACTGGGGTATTTCTGCCTGGACCAATGCACATAACATCCTAATGGTTCTGGAAAGTGCTTGGAAACACACCAAGTGCATGCTCTATGTGGACTTTACACACTGGAACGATACCCTTCACTTCTTTAACATTGTGTCTTTCTGAGTCAAATATATCTCCCAACTTTGGCTTTGTCAGGGAGACAGCTCTATCTCTACATTCTAATATTTTCCTTATGACCTCATTCATTCACTCTTTCATTCATAGCGTTGTGAGTTGGTGAAACTTGTCAGGTGTTTAAGACTCTGCTCTGAGGATAAGTTCCAGGTGCCACAGGAAAGAGATCACCATTGTGTGACCTAGGTGACAGTCTAATTTCCAAGGTGTCTGGGATCCACTACTTCACCTTCTCAGTGAGACATTTTTATTGGCATCACGGATTGATGTTTTGTGTTTGACACTGGAAACCCAGGGTTCCCCACAGCTGTCAGTTCGGGGATGCCTGTTGTTTTGGGCTAAAGAGAGAGTCCCTGATGCAATGGAGATGGCTTGCACAGCATTTACAGTTCTCCATATCCTGTATGGATCTGACAAAGGTAAAGTGGAACCCTGAAACATGATAAGGTGTCAAACAGGACAATCTTGGATACTCAGGATACCCTGGGCCCTCTCCTGGGCTTAGCAAACCCCTACCCTGGCGGGCTACAATCCATGGGGTTGCCAAAGAGTCGGACATGACTTAGCAACTAAACAACAACAAGCCAAATTTCCATCAAATGAAGAATGGATAAGCAATTATGGTATATTCATACAATTGAATATTATTCAACCAGTTAAAATCAATGATATCCTGCTAGATGCCACAACATTCACAAACCTTAAAAAGATTATTCTGTGTCACAGACAGATGTCACAGACAGAAGATCCACATGTTTAATTCCATGAATATGAAATATCCAGAACAGGCAACTTCAAAAAGACACAAAACAGAGTAGTGTTTGCCAGGATCTGAGGAGTACAGGGGTAGGAATGACTGGTTAATGGGCAATGACTACTTTTGGTTTCCTTTTGTTTCAGTCATGTCTGACTCTTTGTGATCCCATGGACTATAGCCCTCCAGGCTCCTCTGTCTAGGCAATTCTCCAGGCAAGAATACTGGAGTAGGTAGCCATTTCCTTCTCCAGGGGATCTTCCTAACCCAGGGATGAAACCTGGATCTCCCACACTGCAGGCAGATTCTTTACTATCTGAGCCACCAGGGAAGCCATGTAACATGGCAAGAAATGTGGAATTCTGACATCAAGTGAACCACAAGCAGAAGTATATGAAAAACTTTTAAATATGCAGTTTGTTGTGAAGATAAGTTAAGTTTGCATCACATTACTACCTAAGTTCTAATGTGCCCTAATGAAAAGTTCAGTTTTGCACCACATTTTGGCAAGGAGGTAGGAACTCTCTCTTCCTACATAAAAGTCTGAGGGCCACAGCTCCCAGTATTTACTGTCTATGCTGCTCCACTGTGACAACATTCGATTATGACAAGGCAATCACTAAAAGGCCTATATGTGAAGTAAACCAAATGAGTAGCAGTTGTGATAACAGGCACATCCAGTGATGGGGAGGAGACCAAGGAGCATTTGTAAGAGGCTCAGAAGTAGCTACAGTTGCAGGGAATATAGTATGATGTGACAAACACAGTGTTTTTTTTTTTTTTAATCTGCACTGTCCAATGTGGCAAAGAGGCACAGGAGAACAAAGATAGGAGCCAGCCAACAAGAACCTATTTCAGAAACAGAGGTCACTTGCTGAGTACACATTGAAGGAATTTCTCAAATCCAGGAGACATGCTTTATGTTAGAAGAAGAAACAGAAGTAAGGCATAGTATGCATGACTTCAGGAGAAAGAGATGAAGTTGACAGGAGAGAAGACAATGATTATGGGAGCAAGAATGTGAGGAAGAATTAAGGATGGGCTCCAGAGTTCAAGTGGAAGGGTGTGCTTCAAAGAGGAAACCAGAAGGAGTGGGAAAGTCTTAATGTTCACTTTAAGGATCTATGGTCCTCCAGGGCCTCTGTCATTAGAAGGGGACCCGATGTGGGGAGAATAAAACAAGAAATGGCCAAGAAACACTTGGCAAAAGTTAAAAATTACAACTATTTTCCTTTTTCTAATTGCTGAGAGAGTCATTTCCTAGGCAGGTTGATAAGAAGTCTAGGGGTCCCCAAGGATAGAGGGGTCTGGGACAAACTTTTTTCTTCTCTACATTCCTTAGGATTATACAACAATAATGTATTCTGCCTGAGGACAGTCTCTGGATTAAACCTTCTGGATAATTCTGTTATCTTAAAATGTAAATTATGGGAGTAGGTCTGGTGAGGTCTTTACAACCTCCAGACATTCTTCGGGTTTACTGGAGAGTATATAACTCCATTGCTAACACTAGCAAGGAGGTACTCTTTCTGCCCCCTTCTGATGTCCATGTCAGAAGCTTTCTCTATCTCCTTTATACTTTAATAAAACTTTATTACACAAAAGCTCTGAGCGATCAAGCCTCGTCTCTGGCCCTGGATTGAATTCTTCTCCTCTGGGGGCCAAGAATCCCGGCGTCATGATTCAATAACAACCTTTCATCTTGGGGGCTCGTCCGGGATCCTTTAGGACAAGGTAAGGATGCTTGGAGCTCTAGTTCTTTGCTCTCTTAGCAAACACGTTTTCTGCTGTCTTTACTAACTCTATGGTGTGCTTTTGTGAATGAATGACACGCCCTGAGTGAAGCAAGTGAGGAGCCCTGCTCTGCGGTTCCACGGTGATCTCATACGGCTCATGGCAGAAACCTGTCGGGGGTTTATACCGACCTGCCAAGGCCAAGAAGCACCCAATGTCTCCTTTGGTAACCGACCAGAAATGGGCAAAGTGTGTGGACCGAACTCTCCTTTCTCGGTCAAACTTTTCAGTCTCTTTGACCATTTCATAACTCCTTGGGAATTAGAAGTACTAACCTAATCTATCGGATCATAGACTTTCAAGGGACTTGTGATCTATACTGTTACTGTGTACTGTGGCATAGGTCCCAAACTTGGATTGGTAGTGAAAAAAACGCCTAGCCTCACTAGGAATCGGAAGTTCGGAAACTAGATGGAGCTCTAGCTCCAAGAACATCTCTGAGGTTAAAGGTTACTCAGATTGGGACTGCAATGGGTTTTTTCCTTTGGTAACGCTGACTCTTAGTGGACCAGGGGAGACTCTCATACTGGTGTGGTGATGCTTGAAAAGAACAACTCAGCTTTATGTTCGTATCGGTCTTATTTGTGGTCAGGAATATACTCAGGGTTGTGCACAGGCACTCAGGTGACAAATGTTTCCCCCAGCGGTCTTAGCTTGGGAGGCATTCTGGAAGGTTACTCTGATTGCACCCCACGTGGCATCAGAGGCAAGCAAGGTTAAAGGTGAAGAGCTGGACATCAGGTAGAGATGCTATCAGGTCTACCCCTGGTACATCCCCACCCCATCTCGGTGGTAGAACCGGGAGGGTCGAGACGGTGCCTGCATTGGTGAGGGACAGACTAAGTCCGACCAGGAAGGAAAAGCTTTTGATGTAAAGTCTGTCTACACGCCCATCTAGAGAAGGGAGGGATGCCTCCGGTAGAAAAATGGCCCTGGTAGCTTTTTTTCTCTCTTACAGATGGGAGCTAACAGTTCCAGCCTCACTCCTTTGAACTGTACCCTGAAAAACTGGGATAGATTGATCCCCATGGCTTAAAAAAGACATACTTCATCTTCCTATGTGATACTGCATGGCCACGGTATCCATTGGAGGACGGCAAATGTGGCCGGTTGGAGGGTCTCTTAAGTATAATACTGTTTTACAATTAGACCAGTTCTGTAAGGAACAAGGGAAGTGGGTAGAAGTAGCATATGTGTTGCCCTTTTTCTCTCTGCCAAATATGCCAGACTTATGTCCTAAGGGTGTAGATTTGGGCATGAAACCTTCAGGTCCCTCCTGTCCTCCAACTTGGCCCCTGTACCTGGGGCTCCAAGCTGAGCAAATTGAAAACCAGAGAACCCCCCTCAGAAGCATTGCCTTGGTCTCAGTGGAAATTGAAACTGAGATTCAAACTGCGCACGTGGAGGTCCAAACAACTCCTGTCTCAGTACGACCTCAGACTACTCTGGTTTCAGTAGAAACTCAGACCATTGAAGTAAGAGATGAGATGGAGGACAGGAGAAAAAGAGAAAAAGAAAAACAGGTTTATCCAGTCTATCCCTGGGATCATATATGCAGAGCAGCCAGAGGGACTGAGGAACAGCCACACAAGCTGTTGCCTCTTCATGAAACACCCACCGGGAGAAATAATCAGTCTATGAGAGTTAATAAGCCTTTTTCTTATCAAGAAATACAAAGAATCAAGGAGGATCTGGGAGACTATTTAGAGGACCCAGAAAAAATATATTAGAGCTTTTAAAGGTGTTACTCTGCTTTATGACCTTACTTGGAAGGATGTGATGTATACCTTGGGACAAACGCTGACTCCCGACTCAGACTCGAGTTTTGGGAAAAGCGGTTGCTTATGGAGATGAATGTCTTGGTAATAAGCAGGGAAGAGGGAGGACGAGATAGTGGCCCTCCCCACTGGGAATCAGGCAGTCCCAACTATAGAACCAGACTGGGACTACAACACAGCTAAAGGAAGATGAGATCGGAGTTATTTTGTCAAATGTATTCTTGAAGGACTCAGGCAGGCACGTTCTAAGCCTTTAAACTATACAAATTGGCAGACATAGAACAGGAGGAGAAGGAAACTCCTGGTAAATTCCTAGATAGACTAAGAGAAGCCCTTTGCAGATTCACTGAGATTGATCCCAAAAGCGAAGAAGGAAAAGTGATCTTAAAAGATAGATTTATCACTCAGTCAGCTCCTGATATACTCCGTAAGCTACAAAAACAGGCGTATGGACCAAATCAGTCTTTTTTTTTTTTTTTTTTTTGCTTTACAATACTGTATTCGTTTTGCTACACATCGACATGAATCAGCTTTAGATACTCTGTTACAACTGGCTCAGACAGTCTATTACGGTAGGGAATATGAGGGAAAGAACGAAAGGCAAAGAAAGACAAAGGAAAGGGTGGAAGCCTTTGCAATTACTATGAAAAACGTTCTTAAACAGCCTGAGAAAAATGCCCAGAGGGACCCAGGTGAAAAGGAATGGGCTTGCTATTACTGTGGAAAGGAGGGGCACCTCAAGCGGGATTGCCCTCAGGGATATTTTACAATACTGTATTCGTTTTGCTACACATCGACATGAATCAGCTTTAGATACTCTGTTACAACTGGCTCAGACAGTCTATTACGGTAGGGAATATGAGGGAAAGAACGAAAGGCAAAGAAAGACAAAGGAAAGGGTGGAAGCCTTTGCAATTACTATGAAAAACGTTCTTAAACAGCCTGAGAAAAATGCCCAGAGGGACCCAGGTGAAAAGGAATGGGCTTGCTATTACTGTGGAAAGGAGGGGCACCTCAAGCGGGATTGCCCTCAGGGATATAAGCCGCCCTCGGCTCCATGTCCGGTCTGCAAAGGACAACACTGGAAGAGAGACTGCCCTCAGAGGCGTAGGTCTCCAGGGTCAGACTCTCAAGACAATCAGGACTGAAA
>SJXQ01006305.1:15352-27293 GCA_006408695.1 Aepyceros melampus | reverse complement strand
AGTAAAAAAAAAAAAAAAAAAAAAGCCTAAATTACTAGCATCTCATGGACGCACAATTGTCCATTCTTTCATTCATTAATAACTAAACATATATTGGCCTGAAAACTTATATTATTCCATTCTCATTAACTCTATATGGAAATAAAATGATAAGATGGGAAATGAATGTATGGGCAAATTCAGGGATTAAAATGAGCTGGAATGGCTCCTTCACTTAACTCAAATTTTCTCAATTTTCAAGGCACTGAAGATTTTTAAAAAAATTTCCTCCTTGGAAACTTCATCCCCATGCTATGAGACAGTCTCTCTCTCTCTCTTTCTCTTTTTTCTCTCACTTTCTCCCTCCCTCCATCCCTGTCTTCTCTTTGAAAATGTAAGTTGCAAAAAGTTTTATACATTTCCTGTTAACAGTCTTCAATTCCCACTAACCCCTAATTCCACTGCATTATGTTTCTGTTCCCGTGATTGCAATAAACATGCTTTCACCAAGGTTAAGAGCCCCCTTTTTGTCCTAGGTCCAGATATTTTGTACAAGTAGTAACATACCAAACAATAAATGAAAATTAGTATTAGTGAAAGAGGGAAATCATAAAATATAATGAGAGATATGATGGCATTTCTGCAAAAGTTTCAATATATTGGATTTCTGCAAAAGTATCAATATATTGGGTCAGGCAAAAAGTTCATTTGGGTTTTGCAGAAAAACCTTAGTGAAATTTTTGGCTAACTGAATAAAATTAATATCAACATGAATACATGTGTATATGATATAAGTGTGTGATTACAAGTTAGTGTGCTATGTGTAGAGAAAAATCTGGAGAAGAAACACCAATAAATTAACAGAGATGGGCTTTATATTATAGTGGTCAGAAGGTGGGAGCAGAAGGGAAAGAATAAATTCATCTTCTAAACATTTCCATGTGATTTGATAGTTGTTGGAAAAGTAAAAAAAAAAATGGTAGTCTTAGTCATTGAGATAGAGTTTTGTAAAACAAGATGTGTAAACTATGTTACAAAAAACAAATAGAAGTACATTTATTGACGTGGAAATGGGTTCATAAACTATCTCATTAAAATATCACATTAAAGATATTTTTCTGATAATAATTCAATCTGTAGTCATTTGTGAGAGAGTGGATCCTTTCCTTTTCAAAATCTGCATTTCTATACTATTTTAAATATGGAAACTTTAATAAAATGCTGAAAACTTAAAAATACTTGAATCTGATTACAAATATGACATGCATACATTCATTGCTTTGGAAACATGATCATAGTATACCATTTTGCAGGTAAAAGAAGCAGACCAAGATAATTTACCTGACAATGTTTTTGTGTGTGTGCATGCATGTGTTTCTATGTCTTGAACTTATTCACACTAATTATTCACACTGATTGGTGCAGCATTTTATTCAGTTCACACAGGGGTTTGACTTCCAGCTGTAGGAGTAGATCCCAGGATGGGTATCAGTATGAAAGGATCTCTATCAGTGTCTGGAAAATTCTTGAAGGCTTTGACCTATATGATGAATTCATCTACCTCTCTCACTTCCATGAAATCTATTCCAAAACTAGTCTCCTAATTGAGACTTGCACATTTGCAATTCTGACTCTGATCACCAGGTGGCATCTTTCTCTACTTTCTACAGGTTGTTTTCTCCCAATTGAAAAGGCATGCTTTATAAACAGAGATTTTTTTTTTCTCAAAGCAAATTATGAACCAAGGAGTACTGAGTGATCACAACACTGTCTGAAAAATTCATAATGTTTATAATAAAAAGACTGAGAGGAAATATACATAGATCTTTTTTGCCTTCTCCTCCATCTACATCTCATTAATTTATTAATGTGTGTTGGGTGTGTACTGTATGCCAGACCAATTCCATATCTGCTTCCCACACCTTCTTCGTCTTAATCTTTAGACCTACATGAAGTGTAAATGCCCACAGGGAGCAACAAGTATGTTAGTACCCACCTAAGATGTATGACTTCAACTGGACTCCACTCTAACAAGGTTAATCCAAGCTTCTTGAGTCCTGGAAACCATTGCAGAAGAAAAGATAATGAAAATTGACAATCAGGTGCAAATAACAATAAAATTAGACATTAAAGAATTCAAAAATTTTAGAAAACCTTTTTGTAAAACCACAGCAGTGCTTTTCAAACTTGGATAAATACCATAACTAGTTGGAGATATTATTGTAAATGTTTTTGATTCAGCAGACCTACATTGGGTCCAGGAATCTGTAATTTTAATAAGCAATCTCTGATCATTTTGTGATATGGTCCAAGGACCGCACTTTGAGAAATTCTGACCTAAAAGACAGACATTTGTGTGGTATTAAAATTTAATGACTACCCTGCAGAGTTCTAGGATATCTGGGCATCTCTGTTAATGTAATTACTGCAAAGTGCACTGACTCTTCCGTCACCCTATGAACACAGATTATTTTCCCGTATGGCATCACACTTAAACTCTACAATCCTCTTGGGTGCTGGAGAGGACTGGATATTGTTATCCTGTCGTATGGACTTCCCTGATGGCTAAGATGGTAAAGAAAGTGAAAGTGAAAGTCACTCATTAGTGTTCAATTCTTTGCGACCCCATGGACTATACAGTCCATGGAATTCTCCAGGCCAGAATACTGGAATGCATAGCTGTTCCCTTCTCCAGGGGATCTTCCCAACCCAAGGATCAAACCCAGGTCTTCCACATTACAGGCAGATTCTTTATCAGCTGAGACACAGGGGAAGCCCAAGAATACTGGAGTGGGTAGCCTATCCCTTCTTCAACGGATCATCCCAGCCCAGGAATTAAAACAGGTCCTGCATTGAGGGCGGATGCCAGAGATCTGGGTTTCATCCTTGGGTCAGGAAGATCCCCCTGGAGACGGAAATGGCAACTCACTCCAATATTCTTGACTGAAGAATCCCATGGACAGAGAAGCTTGGCGGGCTACAGTCCATGGGGTCACAAAGAGCTGGACAAGAGTGAGCAACCAGAACTTTCACTTTCATCCTGTTGAGGCATGGGAAAGGGGAGTGACCTACCTTGTGTCCAATGATGGACCCGATCTCTTCACTCTTGCTCCAGGAACCTGTCTAGCAGACTCAACATCACACTTAATTCTTCTCTACTGGATCCTGTTTCTGGGGCTCAATGTCCACATCCTTCCATGATGTCTCACTTTAAGGAAGAGCAAGGAGATAAAAAAGCACATGGAATAGAGAGGAAAGTGAGAGGAAGGGAAAGCACATGAAATGCAGGGTTAGGGAGTGTGGACATGCTTGTCTGCCCCCTCTCATTTCCCTGGAAGTTGTGCAATGATGCTTTTCCTCTTCCCCAGCTCCATCACACAGCCCCCTCCGCACACAGCAGTGACGCTGAGGCTCTCACATCATGGACATATGCGCTTATCCCTGCCTGTGTTACATGTCCAAGTATTCTCTCCAGTGCTGTGCTGTGCTAGGTTGCTTCAGCCGTGTCTGACTCTTTCCAACCATATGGACTGTGGCCCGCCAGGCTCCTCTGTCTGTGGGATTCTCCAGGCAAGAGTACTAGAGTGGGTTTCCATGACCTTCTCCAGGGGATCTTCCTGACCCAGGGATCGAACCCATGTCTCTTACATCTCCTGCATTGGCAGACAGGTTCTTTACCAGTAGCAGTAGCGATGCTATTTTGGTAGTATCAGAGGCATCACGCTAAACAGGATGAAGGAGGTCATGTTGGAATGGGAGCTAACATTACTGAGGACCTATTAGATACTATGTGCTATAGGTTGTTATTTTTATCTTCAAATTCTGAAAGCAGTGTTCTGTGGGCATCATTACTTACTTTCTACAAGATTAGGAGATAGGCACAGAGAACATACATGGGCAAAGAATTAGAGGGAGGTGTCAAATGGACCCATAGGTCAACTTGAAGCACTAACACTGGCCAATTTGGGGACAATTTGAGCATGAAAACACTTAGTGATAGGGACTTTCCTGGTGGCCAAGTGATTAAGACTGCACTCCCAACACAGGGGGCCCTGTGCAATCCCTGGTCAGAGAATAGCTCCCCTGTGCCACAACTAAAAGAAAGCACAGCAGCAATGAAGATCCTGCATATGGAAACTAAGACCCGGGCCAGCCAAACAAAATTTTTTAAAAAAATGCTTACTGATAATAAACCCTTTGAGGAAAAATAAGACTTTAGGGGTCATACTTATACAAATGAAAACAATTATTTAATAATTAATTAGTCATAGGGAAAAGGAAAAGCTTGACCCTACACTCAAATGCTAAGTATTCATTCTAGCAGGAATGATAAAACTGGAAAAGCAATACTTGGCAGAAACCATAGCAACAAGTGGTTTTGGCAAGAATCATAAATAGACACTCAGACTGCGTCAAATCTCACTGCCGTCAGAGTTACCATGGTGATTCTGACTGCAGTGAGGTTTGATACAGTCAGGTAAAACTGGGGAAAAATCAAATACTATTCACTCTGATTATGTTCCAATATGTGATAGAAGTTAGGACTGATATAACACACAGTAATTAACCTCAAGTATTCTGCACAATAAATATTCCTGGAAGCTCCAGCAATATACACATATGTGTATAGAAACATACATATATACATGCTCTCTCTATCCCTCTCTCTCCCTCTCCTCTCCTACCCTCATTCTCTCTCACCACTCAATATCCCAGGAATTCATTGAGGTAGATTCACTGGAGTATAAAGAAGAAAATCCCCACAATTCAACAGATTCATTTCTATAAATTTCAAAGCTACTGGGCTATTTTAATGATGAATTTTTCTGGAAGTGAGTTGTAGAATTGTCTCTGGGACATTTTTCTCCACAGTTTCAGTAGATCAGCAATAAGGAATAAAAACTGATGTGGAAATACAGGAAATGCAAGTTATGCATCAGATACCCTTTCCATTTTAGAGTATTCTGTGCTTTCAACCAAAAAGATTCCTAAACAGGTTCTGTTGAACACTTGATTGCTGCCAGTTCAACAAAAATAAAATACATGAAACTTTTAGCGTTTTAATTAATTAAAAATACTACCATATGTAAGGAGAAGGCAATGGCACCCCACTCCAATACTCTTGCCTGGAAATCCCATGGACAGAGGAGCCTGGTAGGCTGCAGTCCATGGGGTCGCACAGAGTCGGACACGACTGAAGTGACTTAGCAGCAGTAGCAGCAACCATAGGTAAAATAGATGACCAATGCAAGTTCAATGCATGAAGTAGGGCGCTCAAAGCAGGTGCTCTGGGACAACCCAGAAGCATGGGTGAAGAGGGAGGTGGGGGGGCGTCAGGATGTCGGGGCGCATGTGTGCCCATGGCTGATTTCTGTTGGTGTGGTGGCCCCTGCCACCACAGTGTTGTGAAGTGATTGTCCTCCAATTAAAATAAATAATTTAAAAAAATACTGCCATTTATAATAGCAGCAAGAAGGATGAGATACTTAGGGGTAATTTGTCCACAAATGTGCAATGCCTATACTGTAAACACTACAAAACGTTGCTCAGAGAAATTAAATAAAACCTAAATAAATAGAGAGACATGTTATCATGGATGGAAGACTCAGTATTGTTAAGATGTCTATTCTCAAACTGATTTATAGATTCAAGTGAATGAATTGAATTCAAATTCAATTGAGTTTATAGATTCAATCACAATAAAAATCCCAGCAGCCACTTTTTCTAGAAACTGACAGGATGATTTCTAATGTCCTATAAAAATAAAAAGGACCTAGACTATGAACAATGGCTTTGACAATAACAGGGTGGGAAGATAAACACTACCTGATTTTAAGATTCTTTATAACTCTATAATAATAAAAACAGTGTGGTATTGAGGTGAAGGTAGAAATGTATATCAAAAGAACAAAATAAGAGTCAAAAATAGACCAACAAATATGTGAACAACTGATTGATAACAAAGCTACAAAGGCAATTTTGTGAACAAAGAATAGTCTTTTCAACAAATGGTGTTTGGAGAAGTGGATAGCCATATGCACAACCATAAAGTATGATTCATACACAGTACCATATACAAAACTCAACTCTGAATGCTTTATACACCTAAACATAAAAACAAAAAACATACCAGAAAATACAAGAGAAAGTCCTGTGACCCTGGGTCAGGTAAAAATTTCATAGATAAGGAATCAATACCACAATCCATAAAAGAACAAATCGATAAATTGTACTTCCTGAAGAAGAAAACTTTCTGCTCCTCCAAAGACACTGTTGAGAGAATGAAGACAAGCCATTGATTCGGAAAATGTTTGAAAATCACGTAACTGATAAAGGACTTGTATTCAGAATATAGAAGATCTCACAAAAGCTCATAAGAAGGAAACACGCATTCAATTAAATGGGCAAAAATTATGAATAGACAATGCACACACACACACAAAATCAAACATCAAATAAGTACTACCTGAAATGAAGCTCAACATTACTAATTATTCAGTTCACTTCAGTCGCTCAGTTGAGTCCGACTCTTTGTGACCCCATGAACTGCAGCACACCAGGCTTCCCTGTCCATCACTAACTCCCGAAGTTTCCCCAAACCCATGTCCATCGAGTTGGTAATGCCATCCAACCGTCTCATCCTTTGTCGTCCCCTTCTCCTGCCCTCAATCTTTCCTAGCATCAGGGTCCTTTCAAATGAGTCAGCTCTTCGCATCAGGTGGCCAAAGTATTGGAGTTTCAGCTTCAACATCAGTCCTTCCAATGAACATCCAGGACTGATCTCCTTTAGGATGGACTGGTTGGATCTCCTTGCAGTCCAAGGGACTCTCAAGAGTCTTCTCCAACACCACAGTTCAAAAGCATCAATTCTTCGGTGCTCAGCTTTCTTTACAGTCCAACTCTCACATCCATACATGACCACAGGAAAAACCATAGCGGACCTTTGTGAACAAAGTAATGTCTCTGCTTTTTAATAGGCTGTCTAGGTTGCTCATAACTTTTCTTCCAAGGAGTAAGCGTCTTTTAATTTCATGGCTGCAATCACCATCTGCAGTGATTTTGGAGCCCAAAGAAATAAAGTCAGCCACTGTTTCCACTGTTTCCCCATCTATTTGCCATGGAGTGATGGGACCAGATGCCATGATCTTCGTTTTCTGAATGTTGAGCTTTAAGCCACTTTTTCACTCTCCTCTTTCACTTTCATCAGGAGACTTTTTAGTTCCTCTTCACTTTCTGCCATAAGGGTGGTGTCATCTGCATATCTGAGGTTATTGATATTTCTCCCGGCAATCTTGATTCTAGCTTGTGTTTCTTCCAGCCCAGCGTTTCTCATGACGTACTCTGCATAGAAGTTAAATTAGCAGGGTGACAATATACAGCCTTGATGTACTCCTTTTCCTATTTGGAACCAGTCTGTTGTTCCATGTCCAGTTCTAACTGTTGCTTCCTGACCTGCGTATAGGTTTCTCAAGAGGCAGGTCAGGTGGTCTGGTATGCCCATCTCTTTTGGGAAATGCAGATGTAAACTTCAGTGAAATACTACTACAATGCCTGTGAGAATGACTGGGATGAAAATGAAGACTGAACACATCAAGTCTTAGCAAGACCGTGTGGGATGGAATGTTCCTACAACTGCTAGTGGAAATTAAAAATGGTGTGACTACTTGGGAAAGAGGTTTGTCACTCTATTATCATGCTAATGCCACATCTACCACATGACCCAGCCACTGCACTCCTATCTTAGAGGAAGAAAGTCTTTATCTATACAAAAGCTGATACATGAATGCCCACAACAGCTTTATTTAAAAGACCTCTGGGTCTCCCTGCTGGTCCAGTGGTTAATGCAGGGGAACAGGTTTGATCCTTGGTTCAGGAAGATCTCACATACCATAGGTGAGTTAAGCCCGTGTGCCACAGCTACTCAGCTGGCATGCCTCTTGGCTCCTCAACAAGAGAAGCCACTGTAAGAAGCCCACACACCTCAGCTAGAGAAGCCTGTGTGTGACCAAGAAGATCCAGTGCAGTCAAAAATAGATAAATAAAAATCTCTCCATTTTAAATCACCCAAACATCTATCGACAGGTGAATGTGGGGCTTCCCAGGTGGTAAATAATCTGCTTGCCAATGCAAGAGACTCAAGAGATGTCAGTTTGATCCCTGGGTCAGGAAGATCCCCTGAAGAGAAAATGGCAACCCATCCACTCCAGTAGTCTTGCCTGGAGAATCCCATGGACAGAGGAGCCTGGTGGGCTACAGTCCATGGGGTCCCAAAGAGCAGGACACAGCTGAGCGACTGAGCATGCCTGTATGAAACAAATTGTGGTATATTCATATACTGGAATACTACTAAACAATACAAAAGAATGAACTTTCGATATATGCAACAAAATGGACAAATTTAAAAAATAAGTATAATGAATGAACAAACCCACACCAAAACTAAAGAAAATAAAACCTCTTTGATTCTGTTTAAATATATTTCTAGGACATGAAAACTAATTCACAGTGACAGAGAACTGTTTTGGCCCAGCAACAGGGCAGTGGGAGGCTTGGGAGGCCATGTTGTACAGAACTAAAAATGTTATGTTCCAGAAAAATAATAATAATGATATTTAAATCTATCTGGTTATTTTAGGGGACATGGTTTGGTATCATTACAATAGGGCAACCTATAGGATAATTAATATTTTTGAAAATGCAAACATTTTTGTAACTGACATTTTAACTAACAGTTGAAAAATCCTGGCATCTTAAAAATTTCATTATACAATGGATAAAACATGGTGTTTATGGAAGAATCAGAAGACCTTTGAACCAATGGCATATTTCAACAATCACTGATTATTATTTATATTCAGAAAAAATATGTAAATTTACACACATACATGTTAAACATAAAGATCCTTCGTCAAGCTAGACAATTCATTGCTTTCAAACAAAGCATTTGTAGGATGGGCAGCAGGGTTACTGCAAAGCATATTGGTGCTGATGAAATACCACCTGCTAAACCTCTTCTTCCATGAGGAGATCAAAGTAGCTCCTCTACTTTTAGGTTAATTTATGAACTTCATGGGCTTCCCTGGTGGCTCAGATGGTAAAGAATTCGCCTGCAGTGTGGGAGACCTGGGTTCGATCCCTGGGTTGGGAAGATCCCTTAGAGAAGGGAACCTAGTCCAGTATTCTGGCCTGCAGAATTCCACGGACAGAGGAGCCTGGCAGCTACAGTCCATGGGATCGCAAAGAGTCGGACACAACTGGGCGATTTTCACTTCATTTCACTTGGTGAACTTCATAGGAGCTATCCCATAACACACTTTCTTCAAATCTATGAACTCACTTGAGTCAAGTGTCATATCCAGCTCAAGATGTGAAGTGATAGGGTCTCCCAAGGACCACTGCCCTTGAACCTGGAGTAGAAGCTCCGTCAGCCATGACACTGATCCTCAGAAGCTGCCTCCTTCAGACTCCTGATATGAGCAAGGCTATCGGCATGAGTTGTTGCACAGGGAGAGACACATCCAGCATCACCATGCCTTCCTGAAGCAATTGTGACTTGCACAGTGCTAGGCACTGGGTTAGTGAAAATGACACTGAAACAACTGGCTAGTGACCATAACAACCAGATGTTACAATGGGTTTCCACCACAGCCTTTTTCTTCACCTTTCCTCATCTGTCCCTTAACAACAGAGTGGAAAAGGAATAAGAAGTGGCCTGAATTCATAAAAACATTCATGATCCCCCAGTAACCACAGGACCGTGGCCTTACTCATGTGTTACCACTGAATGTTCACAGCGATCCTGTAGGTGATATATTCTTACCATTTTACAGAGGGGAAAGTTGAGGCTCAGAGGGTCACTACCTGTCCCACCTCCCATGACCCAGCCTTTAGGAGGAAGGTGGCTCCAGGACACCCTTGCAGCAGGAGGACACTGCACTCACTGGGGCCGGGAGGGACCCCAATGCTTTACCTTCGATACAGCTGGGACACCGAGCCCCAAAGCGAGAAAGAGGCGACTTGGATGTGGATCCTTTTGTCTCCCCACATCCCAGGGTGGTCCAGCCCCCCCTGCCCCCGCCCCGTGGGTACCCACACCCTAAGCTGTTTTCCAAACACCTAAAGGCGTGACCTTCTTTTCTCAGGCCACATCTATCTCTGTAGAAAAGTCGTCATGGTCGCCATAGTGACATCCAGTGTCTATGGCAACTGCTTTACGCAGGCTTATCCTCCGCACCGGAAATTCTCCTCACATTGCTACACCAATGGTGTTTCGCTGAAGAAAATCACCTTTGCTTCAGGCCACCACCTGAGAAAGCATAATGATTAGAGGCACTAGACCAGGACCGGGAGTTGGCAGAACTCTGCACATGTTGTTGGAACAAAGCATGTTCCTATAGTCAGGAAATGTTTCCTTTAAATAAGCAATAGGGGAATATTGTCACTACACAGAGACCCAGGGAGGTATCCTAGAGTTCTTGGAGATGAGAGGGTGAACATGTAAGATCACAGGCCATGCTAAGCACTTTGCCATCTGTAGCAGAAAACTCGGAGAAGGCAATGGCACCCAACTCCAGTCCTCTTGCCTGGAAAATCTCACGGGCGGAGGAGCCTGGTAGGCTGCAGTCCATGGGGTCGCGAAGAGTCAGACACGACTGAGCGACTTCACTTTCCCTTTTCACTTTCATGCACTGGAGAAGGCAGTGGCAACCCACTCCAGTGTTCTTGCCTGGAGAATCCCAGGGATGGCGAGCCCAGTGGGCTGCCGTCTCTGCGGTCACACAGAGTCGGACACGACTGAAGCGACTTGGCAGCAACAGCATAAAACTAAGACACGATCTATAACCATATGACGTGATATAGAAAAAAAGTCATTTGAGAAATCTCAGAGTTTTTTCAAGGAGGCAGGCATAGACTAATAGTCATTTATTTGGCAGAAACCAAGTCAATTAGTCCATAACTTCGCTTATCCTGGGGAACTCTTAACCACCGTTACTATTTTCTTGCATGTGAAAGGACACTCATTATGAAAACACCTCCAGCCCCTCCACACTTACTCTTTCTCTTTTGCAGGAATGGCTTATCTTATTCATGAGGTTAGATGGAGAAATAGGGGTTTCACGGCACAGACCTCTTTTCAAAACTCTTATAGCAAGCTGCTCATAGAGAAGCATGTGCTCTACTCTGCCCTTAGGAGTGGATCTTACAATTAGCTTACAGTTCTCCCTTTTTTTGTCTCTCTAGCTCACCAACTCTTATGTTATTGTTTAAAATGCTTATGTCATCATTTCTCCCCCCAAATACACCCTTGCTCTATGTCTGAGCTATGTAAACCAACTAAGAAATATGAAAGAAAAAAAATAAGAATAATGTATCAACTTGATTTCTTATGAAGGGGAAATTGGAGAAAGCAGCTTAGATTTTCTGGCAAATGGGTTTCCTATTAGTGATGTCCAGAGTTGGACAGACTTGTCCACTTGGCAGTGTGGCACTGGGACAGTCCCTAAGGTCAAAGATTGCAGTGGACAGCTATCTGCTGTCTGGTTGAAGAGTCATGTCTGTGTGTACACAGAAAAGTGGCTTTCTTGCCAAAGGCAGTCTCTGTAGCAGGAGACAATGTTTCAGGACATCTTTGAGAAAATCTTCTCTGAATGAAAGAATACCCCTTGTTCTGAATAAATACTCACCAAGTCATCTTTGGAGTCTGCCTCCATGGAGCCACTGTGGCAACGCTTTCTCAGTACCTTGATTTGTGTGATGGAAATGTGATTCCCTTATTATTACAGAATTATTTTCCAACTTCCAAGACTAGTGTGAATATCATATATTGTGAAGATTTCTGTAGATAATCTCCTCAAGAAGGAATTGATGGAATGCTCAGAAATGCACTCCCTTTCATAAACCAACACACAAATTGTAGTCAAAGTGATAACAAAGTTCTATCAAGACTTCGAAGATAAGAGAA
>SJXQ01006305.1:0-15151 GCA_006408695.1 Aepyceros melampus | reverse complement strand
ATCACGGGGGAAAAAAGAAGTAACATTCACAAGATCACAATGTTTTGAATGTACATTTCTGCTTAGCAGTAAACAAAACAATAACCATGTATTATTGCTCAGGATTCTATGAGTCAGCTGGGCTCAGCTGGGTGTTTTTCTGCTCTAATTGGTGTCTGTTACCTGAGGCTGCACTTATCTGGAGGCAACTCTCATCCAGAACATCCAAGAGAGCCCATTCATATGCATGAGGGTTAGTGCTGGCATCTCTTGGGAGCTCACTGGGAGCTTGGAATGTAAAATAGTGCAGAATGCTAGTCGCTCAGTCATGTCCAACTCAGCAATCCCATGGACTGTAGCCTACCAGCATTATCTGTCCATGGAATTCGCCAGGCAAAAATACTGCAGTAGGTAGGCATTCCCTTCTCCAGGGGATCTTCCTGACCTAGGGATTGAACTTGGGTCTCCTGCATTTCAAGCAGATTCCTTACTATCTGAGCCACCAGGGAAGCCTGCAAAAATATACAAAACTATACAAGAAAGGTTTTAATGACCTGGATAACTACAATGGTGTGGTCACTCACCTAGAGCCAGACATTCTGGAGTGTGAAGTCAGCTGGGCCTTAGGAAGCATTACTACAAACAAAGCTAGTGGAGGTGATAGAATTCCAGCTGAGCTATTTCAGATGCTGAAAGACGATGCTGTTAAAGTGCTGCACTCAATATGCCAGCAATATGGGAAACTCAGCAGTGGCCACAGGACTGGAAAAGGTCAGTTTTCACTCCAGTCTCAAAGAAAGGCAAGCCAAAGAATGTTCAAACTACTGTACAGTTGTGCTCATTTCATATGCTAGCAAGGTAATGCTCAAAATCCTTCAAGCTAGGCTTCAACAGTACATGAATGGAGAAATTCCAGACGTACAAGCTGAATTAGGAAGAGATCAAATGAAAAAAAAAAGAAAGAAAGAAAGAAAAGGCGGATGAACCAGAGATCAAATTGCAAACATCCTTTGGATCATAGAAAAAGCAAGGGAATCTCCCTCCTGCCAAAAAAATCTACTTCCAGTTCATTGACTACACTACAGCCTTTGACTATATGGATCACAACAAAGTGTGGAAAATTCTTAAAGAGATGGGAATACCAGACCACCTTACCTGTCTCCTGGAAAAAAAAAAACTGTAAGCAGGACAAGAAGCAACAGTTAGAATCATACATGAAAAAACAGTCTGGTTCAACATTGGGGAAGTAGTACGTCAAGGCTGTATATTGTCACCCTGCTTATTTAACTTCTATGCAGAGTACATCATGCAAAACGCTGGGCTGGAAGAAACACAAGCTAGAATCAAGATTGCCAGGAGAAAGATCCATAACCTCAGGTATGCAGATGATACCACCCTTATGGCAGAAAGCAGAAAGCAACTAAAGAGCCTCTTGATGAAGGTGAAAGAGGAGAGGGAAAAGGCTGGTGGCTCAGTTGGTAAAGAAACTGCCTGAAATGTGGGAAAACCTGGGTTTGATCCCTGCATAGGGAAGCTCCCTTGGAGAAGGACAAAGCAATCCACTCTGGTATTCTTGTGGGGAGAATCCCATATACAGAGGAGCGTGATGGGCTACAGTCCATAAGGTTACAAAGAGTTGGACATGACCAAAGCAATTTAGCATGTACTCACACAGACACTTAATGTGAAATCTATGCTCCTAATATATTTTAAAGTTGCACAAAAGATCTCTAGAACTTATTCATCTTGCAAAACTGAAACTTTATACCCATTAAATAACTGAAGTTGCTTTTAAAAATGTGTGTTCCATGGACTGTAATCATCTGGGAGCTTATTATAAATACAGCAGAGTCACAGATTAATATACTGAATCAGAATCTGCATTTTAATAAGATGCTCAGATGATTTGTATGTAAAATAAATTTTCAGAAACCTGCTTTAATGAATATGTACTATTTTTTCAGAGAAGCTTATAAGAAATACTTATTAATTTTGGAAATTGGACTATGAAGCTACAGTATAATATGATTCCTTTATCCCCACTTTGAGATACAATCAACATGGACATTTTATGTATTTAAGGTGTAAAGCATAATGATTTGATATATGCATATACTACCAAATGTTTACAGCAATAAGTTTACTTAATAGTCATCACCTCACATATGCATTGTTTTCTTTGATGAGAATTTTTAAGATCTGCTTTCTTAGCAATTTCAAATGTGTAATATAGTATTATTAATGAAAGTCATGTTGTACATTACATCTCCAGAACATACTTATTTTATAACTAGAAATTTGAACCTTTTGACCACTTTCATCCTATTCCATCTCCCCCGCCCCTTCCTCTGGCAAGAACAAACCTGTTCTATGTATGGGGTTTTGTTTTTTATATTCCCATGTAAGTGAGATCATATACCATTTATCTGAGTCTGACCTTTTTACTTACCATAGTGCCCTCAAAGTCCGATTATGTTTTTGCAAATGGCAGAATTACCTTTCTCATGGCTGAATAGTATTCTAATAACACACACACATATACACACATGTATATCACACTTTCTTTATCCATTCATCCATCAGTGAACACTTAAGTTGTTTCTATGTCTTGAGACCATAAATAATGCTGTAGTGAACATGGGGATGCAGATATCTATTGGGGATAGTGATTTCATTTCCTTTGACTATATGCCCAGAAGTGGAATTACTATATTATGAAGCTGAAGCTCCAGTACTTTGGCCACCTCATGCGAAGAGTTGACTCATTGGAAAAGACCCTGATGCTGGGAGGGATTGGGGGCAGGAGGAGAAGGGGACGACCGAGGATGAGATGGCTGGATGGCGTGACTGACTCCATGGGCATGGGTCTGGGTGGACTCCGGGAGTTGGTGATGGACAGGGAGGCCTGGCATACTGCGATTCATGGGGTCGCAGGGAGTCGGACATGACTGAGCGACTGAACTGAATTGATGGTAGTTCTATTTTTTTAATTTTTGAGGAATCTCCACACTGTTTTCCATAGTGGATATAACAATTTATACTCCTACCAACAGTGCACAAGGGTTCACGTTTCTCCACATTTTTGCCGCATTTTTTTTATCTCTTGTGTTTTTTATGATAGTCATTTTAACAGTGAAATGACATCTTATTTGTGGTTTTGATTTGTGTTTTAGTGATAACTATTGAGCACCTTTACATGTACCTGTTCACCATGTGGATATCTTCTTTGAAAAAATATCTACTCAGCTCCTTTGTCCATTTTTATTTAGATTATTGGCTTTTGTTGGTTTCTTTTCTGGTATTGAGTTGTATGAGTCCCTCATATAGTTTGATACTAGCTTCTTCTCAGATGTATGATTTGCAAAGGTTTTCTCCCATTCCTTAGATTTCCTTTTCATTCTGTTAACCATTTCTTTAGCTGTGCAGAAGTTTTTCAGTTTGATATAGTACCATTTGTTTATTTTTATTTTCTTGCTTGTGCTTTATGTGACATATTTAAAAAATCAACATTACCAAGACTCCTGTTGAGAAGATTTTCTCCTTATGATTTCTTCTAGGAGTTCTACGGTTTCAGTTCTTGTATTTAAGTCTTTAATCCATTTTGAGTTAGTTGTTGAGAATGATGTAAGACAGTGGTTTAGTTTTATCTTTTTGCATGTGAATATATAATTTTTCTAGCAGTAATACCATTTATGGAAGAGATTATCTTTTCTCTATTGAGTATTCTTGGCTCCCTTTTCAAATATTAGTTGACTGTATATGCGTGGGTTTATTTCTGGGCCCTCTTCTCTGTTCCATTGACCCATTTATTTGTTTTTATGCCAGTACTGTACTGTTTTCATTACTATAGTTTTTGTTGTCATATAAATGTGTATACATATACATATTTTTAAAATTCCATAAATTTTCATATAACTTTCAGGTGTACAACATAATTTAATATTTGTATGTACATTGTGAAATGATGACTACAGTAAATCTAGTTAACACTAGTCATCTTATATGGTTACAAAGCCATATAAAGTCTTTGTGTGGATCACTACAAACTGTGGAAAACTCTTAGAGAGATGGGAATACCAGACCACCTTCCTCAGCTGCCTCCTGAGAAACTGTATGCAGGTCAAGAAGTAGCAGTTAGAACCAGACATGGAACAATGGGCTGGTTCAAAATTGGGAAAGGAATATGTCAAGGCTATATATTGTCACCCTGCTTTTTAACTTCTATGCAGAGTACATCATGCAAAATGCCAGGCTGGATGAGACACAAGCTGGAATCAAGATTGCTGGGAGAAAAATCAATAACCTCAGATATGCAGATGACACCACCCTTATGGCAGAAAGCAAAGAGGAACTAAACAGCCTTTTGATGAGGGTGACAGAGGAGAATGAAAAAGCTGGCTTAAAACTCAACATTCAAAAAAGTAAGATCATGGCATATGGCACCATCACTTCATGGCAAATGGATGAGGAAACAATGGAAACAGTGACAGATTTTGTTTTCTTGGGCTCCAAAATCACTGTGAGTGGTGATTGCAGCCATGAAATTAAAAGACACTTGCTTCTTGGAAGAAAAACTATGACAAACCTAGAAAACATTAAAAAGCAGAGACATTACTTTGCTGACAAAGGTCCATCTAGTTAAAGCTATGGTTTTTCCAGTATTCATGTGTGAATGTGAGAGTTGGACCATACATAAAGAAGGCTGAGAGCTGAACAATTGATGCTTTTGAACTGTGGTGTTGGAGAAGACTCTTGAGAGTCCCTTGGACTGCAAGGAGATCCAACCAGTCCATTCTGAAGGAAATCAGTCCTGAATATTCATTGGAAGGACTGATGCTGAAGCTGAAGTGCCGATACTTTGGCCATCTGATGCAAAGAGCCGATACATTAGAAAAGACACTGATGCTGGGAAAGATTGAGGGCAGGAGGAGAAGGGGATGACAGAGGATGAGATGGTTGGATGGCATTACCGACTCAATGGGCGTGAGTTTGAGCAAACTCTGGGAGATGGTGAATGATAGGGGAGCCTGACATGCTGCAGTCCATGCAGTCACAAAGAGTCAGACATCACTGAGCAACTGAACAACAAATGGTTACAAGATTTTTTTTCTTGGATTACTATGTTTAAGAGTAATCTCTGAAAGCCTCTCAAATATCCAATTTAGTATTATTAACTATAGTCTATAGCTATAAACTATAGCTTTTTAATATAGTTTGAAATCATAATGTGTGATGCCTTCAGCTCTATTATTCTTTTTCAATATTGTCTTGGCTATTTGGGGTCTTTTGTCATTCCATACAAATTTTGGGATTGTTTAGTCTATTTCTGTAAAAAAAAAAAAGTCATTGGAATCTTGATATGGATTACATTGAATCTATAGGTGGCTTTGAATAAACTGGACATGGAACAACAGACTGGTTCCAAATAGGAAAAGGAGTACATCAAGGCTGTATATTGTCACCCTGCTTATTTAACTTCTATGCAGAGTACATCATGAGAAACGCTGGACTGGAAGAAGCACAAGCTGGAATCAAGATTGCTGGGAGAAATATCAATAACCTCAGATATGCAGATGACACCACCCTTATGGCAGAAAGTGAAGAGGATCTAAAAAGCCTCTTGATGAAAGTGAAAGAGGGGAGTGAAAAAGTTGGCTTAAAGCTCAACATTCAGAAAANTGGGAGAAATATCAATAACCTCAGATATGCAGATGACACCACCCTTATGGCAGAAAGTGAAGAGGAACTAAAAAGCCTCTTGATGAAAGTGAAAGAGGAGAGTGAAAAAGTTGGCTTAAAGCTCAACATTCAGAAAACGAAGATCATGGCATCTGGTCCCATCACTTCATGGCTAATAGATGAGGAAACTGTGGTTGACTTATTTTTTGTGGCTCCAAAATCACTGCAGATGGTGATGCAGCCATGAAATTAAAAGACACTCCTTGAAAGAAAAGTTATGACCAACCTAGATAGCATACTGAAAACCAGAGACATTACTTTGCCAACAAAGGTCCGTCTAGTCAAGGCTATGGTTTTTCCAGTGGTCATGCATGGATGTGAGAGTTGAACTGTGAAGAGGGCTGAGCGCTGAAGAATTGATGCTTTTGAACTGTGGTGTTGGAGAAGACTCTTGAGAGTCCCTTGGACTGCAAGGAGATCCAACCCGTCCATTCTGAAGGAGATCAGCCCTTTGAGTTCTTTAGAGGGAATGTTGCTGTGTGAATTCTGGGAATTGGTGATGGACAGGGAGGCCTGGCATGCTGCAATTCATGGGGTCTCAAAGAGTGGGACACAGCTGAACGACTGAACTGAACTGAACTGACTGATGACTGTCACTGTGTGACTCAGATCCCTTGCATATCTTATATGGACCTGTGGAGTAAAGACCACAAATACCTGTAACACACATTATTTCATTCCTAGGCCTTAGAATGTGTAACAAGAGATGTTAAATAATTGTATGATTAAGTCTATAGATAGAGAATTGATATAGCAATTATTGGGCTTCCCTGGTGTCTCAGCTGGTAAAGAATCCACCTGTAATACAGGCGATCTGGGTTTGATCCCTGGGTTTGGAAGATCCTCTGGAGAAAGAAATGGCTACCCACTCTAGAATTCTTTCCAGAAGAATCCCATGGACAGAAGACCCTGGAGGTCTACAGTGTTTAGGGTAGCAGAGTAGGACAAGACTGAGTGACTGAGTAAGCACACATAGCAAGTATCAATGACTTTTAAAATACTATCCACATACTGTGGGTTTTTCTGAGTAAATTAGTTTAAAACAAAACAAAGGAAGAACAAAAATCAAGGTAGTATCTTCAATAAAATTTCCCTAGTGTCTCAGATAGTAAAGAATATGCCTGTAATGCAGGAGACAGGGATTTGATCCCTGGGTTGGGTATATCTCTTGGAGAGTGGAATGGCAACCCATTCCAGATTCTTGCCTGGAGAATTACATGGACAGAGGAGTCTGGCAGGCCACAGTCCATGGGGTCGCAAAGTGTTGGACACAACTGAGCAACTAATGCTAACTAACTCTAGCTTCTGTAAAACCTGGAAATAGGCAGTTTTAAAGATGAGGAAACTGGTGAAATGCCATAGTTTATTTCAAAATGTTAAAACAGAAAAGCTTAAGAGAACAGGAAGATTCCCTGAAGGAGGAAATGGCAACTCACTCCAGTATTCTTGCCTGGAAAATTCCATGGATAGAGGAGTCTTGTGGACTATAGTTCAAAGGATCACAAAGAGTCTGACAAGACTGTTGCTAAGTGTCATTAAATTAGATAGGGTCTTAACTGTATAGCTTTATTAGTTTTAATAGTACCCACTTAAAATATTTGTTGAAGATTATTATAATTAATAGGCTTAATGTAATAAGTTTTGCTCACTACTTATTAATATAAACATACATTAACATGTATATATATATTATATACATATATTTGCATATATGCACATGTTTGCATATATGTGTGTTTACATGTATACACATATATGTATAGGGAGTAGTACATGTAGAAAGAGTCAGTTTACTAGAAGAAATGTGATATGCAGAAAAAAATAGTACTGGACTGAGTACATAGAATAACAACATAAATTAGTTATATAAACAAAATGTATAGTTTTAGTGTTATTTTATGTTATATACATTTTCATCTTAAATAGTGGTCATATATCTTTGTATAGAATACATATCAAGTGATTACCTTCTAAACTAAACTTTTTTCTTTGAAAAAGCTATCACTAAAAAAATGTATTTTTTAACCTTAGAGACAAAGTTCTATTTTATGTGTTGCTTTATTTTTACCTTTTCATTTTAAAATAATGATATTTTTACATCAACTCCAAAGATATTACAAAGAAGTGCTGGGTACCCATGGCCAATTTTTCTTAATGGCTTCATCTTACATAATTGTCTTATACTACCAAGAAGAGGAACTTGATATTGGCAGAATGAATTGTGTGGTTTTGTGATAGGTTTCGCCAGTCTAGGTTCAATACAGGATACAGGTTGCTTGGGGCTGGTGCACTGGGATGATCCAGAGAGATGATATGGGGAGGATGATGGGAGGGGGTTCAGGGTTGGGAACTCATGTACACCCGTGGCAGATTCATGTCAATGTATGGCAAAACCAATACAGTATTGTAAAGTAAAAAAAAAAAATTAAAAAATTAAAAAAAATTACCTCCTAAAGATATATTCAATATATTCAAGAATTGAATATTAATCTATACAAACAATGTAAGGATCTTGAAGGAGGGAACTTATCTTGGATTAGCCAGGTGGGCCCTTAATGCCATCACAGTAGAAGAGAATGGAGAAAGGAATGGCTACCCATTCCTTTCTTCTACCCATGCCATCAGAGCAGAAGAAAGGCCAGGGGTGATTATCTACAAATAATGAAACGATGAAAGAAAATGATGATGAAAAAGAAGTGAAAGAGAGGTGATCTAAGCCAGCAAAAGCTGACAGCCACCAGAAACTGGAAGAGACAAGTGATGAATTCTCCTCTTGAACTTTGGGAGTGACTGAAGCCTTGTCAACCCCTTCATTTCAGCCCAGAGACACTGAATTTGGACTTCTGTCCTCCAGAGCTGGGAGAGAACAGACTTGTTTTAAGCCTCCGCATTTGTGATAATTTGTTTCTGTAGCCACAGGAAACAAACACAATTTCCATATTAGTTTAGTCACATGGAGAGACTGGTGTAACTACAACTGCAATCAAGATACAGAATATTTCATCACAGCAAAGATCTCCCTCATGATAATTGTTTTTTAGTCTCTGCCTTTCAAATTCTTTTGTTTCTCTTATGTATAATGTACAGGATTTTCATCTGTATTTAGTGAGAAAATTACATCTAAGTGTAACTTTAAATGTAAGCATAAATGAAGATGAAAGCTTCCATCTTCTGGAAGCAGAAGTCTCAAGAGTCTGTTTTTAAGAAACTGTGCTGCCATTTTTCTACCCAAATAACAAGCATTCACATGTGAGTTTATTTGTATATGCCTAGTTTGTATCTCTTGCGAAGTCTACAGTTTCCCAAAAGCAGGTTTCCAGCTTGTAAAAAGAGTCATATAATTTTAATAGTCTTGGTTATTAAAGGCATATGTCTGCTCTGTATTTATGTTTTAAATTGAAATCTCATTGAAAGACAGAAAACAATAGTTAACAAAACGGCTCCCTTTCAGAATAAAACTTTGAAAAGGAGAAGATGTACCTTTGCTCCAACAAGTAACAACTTGTTTCTTGAGATATATTTGAGATGACGTATATTTTCTCAAATATATTTTCATTCATTCATTCAAAATAAAGGTCATTGAATGCTGTATTCTTATAGGAAGTTTGGACCAGATTAAAAAATATGCAAAACATGACTCCAATTCTGCAATCGCATCTCCCTGAGTTAATTACTGATGTATTTTGTTCAATTATTGCATGTCATGAGTCTCACCTGAGGAAAAGGCTCCAAGTTATGGAGCTGACAAACATCATTTTGCCTTAGTTTATAATCCTGGATGCTATTCACTACTGCTCCCCAATTCCCTCACCCCTTTAGCACCTGCCTCATGCAATTCAATATGCATTTGTAGTCCAAACAACATTTCAAATACTCTCTCTAGAACACTGCCTTCCAAACACCATGTAATCTGATGAGAAACAATTGTCTGTCCCTCTGAGCGTCTGACAGTCTCTCAGTGAATTCCGTTTCTGGCCTACTCAGAGTACTATGCTTCAACTTCTGGCAGGTTAGATCTCTCCTGGCTCCCATCCCTTCCCCCTACTCTTCCTCTTCATCTTCTGACCAGCAGGCATAAATGATCAGCCTCAGGCAAGTGGACAACCACCTACCCAGAGTGCAGCCCTGTGCCCAGGGCACCTTTGCGTGGGACCATGTCTATCTCCTGCACAAGAGACACCTAAACCCTCTGGGTTTAGGAGCAGCAGCACCAACAACCCCGGGAATCCCCTGCAAGGTTCTCCTAGGATTTGGGCGACTTCACCCAGAAGCAGATTCCTGGCTCCCAGAGGAGTTGTATTGCTTAGTTCCTCTCTGCCAGCCTGGATAGGGCGCAGCGCTGGCTGGTCCTAGGGGCCCCAAGGAGTGACAGAATGCTTGAAGGAGGGGCAGGCAAGACAGTGGGGCAGGCAAGACCCTGGGAGACAGCACGCAGTTGAGCTGGGCACACCAAGTGCTGCCTCTCCTGCCAGCAGAGGTCTTTATCACCAGGGGAGCGCAGGACCCTGAGTGACCTGAGTGGAGGGGCGCTGTCAGTGCGAGGCTGGGCCCATCACAGGTCACTGGGGACCAAAAACACACGGGGCAGCATTATTCATCTTCTTCCTCCATCACAGGTTTTCTGTGATGAGGATTTGATCTGCAGCAGCAAATTTTTTGCAGGAAATCTCGGAACAGCCTCTGTGCAGAAAGTGTTAGTGGCTCAAACCGGCCGACTGGACACTTTGTTACTCCATGGACTGTAGCCTGCCAGGCTCCTCTGTTCGTGGAATTCTCCAGGCAAGAATACTGGAGAGGATAGCTATTCCTTTTTCCAGGGGACCTTCCTGACCCAGGGGTTGAGCCCACGTTTCTTATTGTCTCTTGCATTGCAGGCAGATCCTTTACCAACTGAGCCACTAGGAAACTCCCAAAGAAAAAGACACTTTCTATGCAGCCCTAATAGTGGTGAGCAGGCAGTCTGCAGGTAATACAGAGACCAAAGAAGTGGAATGGAATCAACCTCAGTTCAGTTCCGACTCTTAGCGACCCTATGGACTGCAGGACTTCAGGCTCCCTGTCCATCAACTCCTAGAGTTTACTCAAACTCATGTCCATTGAGTCAGAGATGCCCTCCAACCATTTCATCCTCTGTCATCCCCTTCTCCTCCCACCTTCAATCTTTCTCAACATCAGGGTCTTTACAAATGAGTCAGTTCTTCTCATCAGGTGGCCAAAGTATTGAAATTTCGGCTTCAACATCAGTCCTTCCAATGAACACCCAGGACTGATCTCCTTTAGGATGGATTGGTTGGATCTCCTTGCAGTCCAAGGGACTCTCAAGAGTCTTCTCCAATGCCATAGATAAAAAGCATCAATTCTTGGGTGCTCAGCTTTCTTTATAGTCCAACTCTCACATCCATACATGACCACAGGAAAAACCATAGCCGTGACTAGACAGACCTTTGTTGGCAAAATAATGTCTCTGCTTTTTAATATGCTGTCTAGGTTGGTCATAACTTTTCTTGTAAGGAGTAAGAATCTTTTAATTTCATGGCTGTAGTCACCATCTGCAGTGATTTCGGAGCCCCCAAAATTAAAGTCTGCCACTATTTCCCCAACTATTTGCCATTGGAATCAATATACAAGAAGGAAATTATTCCCAGGAAACACCTCTACAAAGGCTTCCCAACACAAGTGTCAAATAGTAGGGTTTAGGGAGCTAGAGAGGGCTTCCCTAGTGGATCAGTGGGTAAAGAATCTGCCTGCAATGCAGGAGATACAGGAGAGGCAGCTTCTATCCCTGGGTCGGAAGATCCCTTGGAAGAAGGCATGGCAACCCACTCCAGTATTCCTGCCTGGAGAATCTCATGACAGAGGAGCTTGGCAGGCTACAGTCCACAGGGTCACAAGGAGTCAGAAACGACTGAAGTTACTGAGCATGCACACACACAGGGAGCTAGAGAAAGCAGAAATTTTCTGGGATATTTGAAATCTTGTACCATGCCCCCCGATCCCCCCACAAAAAAAGTCCCTGGATCCTGGATCCCTGAAATGATGTGTTTTACCTTTTGCTAAGTGGTGAACTACACAAATAGCTAACAAGACCACTTATGGTTAGAAACACACTCAGATGCACCCTTGCTAACTCCAGATAGAAATTTTTTGAAGTATTATTTACATGTTAAGTAGGCAAATTTTAAATGTACAAGCTCAATTATTTGGGGCAAATATATGTAAATTTTAGATATAAAATATTTATATCACTCCAGAAATTCCCTGAGTGTCCCTTTTCAGGCAACATTCTCTCAACAGTAAACGTATTCCCTGGTAGCTCAGACAGTCAAAAATCTGCTTGCAATTCCGGAAATCCAAATTCAAACCCTGGGTCAGGAAGATCTCCCTGGAGAAGGGAATGGCCACCTACTCCAGTATTCTTGCCTGGAGAATCCCATAGATAGAGGAACCTGGTGGGCTACAAGTCCATAGAGTAGCAAAGAGTTGGGCACACTGAGTAACACTTTTACTATAGATTAAATTAGTTAGGCTGTATATTGTCATCCCGCTTATTTAACATCTATGCAGAGTACATCATGAGAAACGCTGGATGGAAGAAGCCCAAGCTGGAATCAAGATTGAAGGGAGAAATAACAATAACCTCAGATATGCAGATGACACCACCCTTATGGCACAAAGTGAAGAGGAACTAAAAAGCCTCTTGATGAAAGTGAAAGAGGAGAGTGAAAAAGTTGGCTTAAAGCTCAACATTCAGAAAACTAAGCTCATGGCATCTGGTCCCATCACTTCATGGGAAATAGATGGGGAAACAGTGGAAACAGTGTCAGACTTTATTTTTTTGGGCTCCAAAATCACTGCACATGGTGATTGCAGCCATGAAATTAAAAGATGCTTACTGCTTGAAAGGAAAGTTATGACCAACATAGGTAGCATATTAAAAAGCAGAGACATTACTTTGTCAACAAGGGTCCATCTAGTCAAGGCTATGGTTTTTCCTGTGGTCATGTATGGATGTGAGTGTTGGACTGTGCAGAAAGCTGAGTGTCAAAGAATTGGTGGTTTTGAACTGTGGTGTTGGAGAAGACTCTTGAGAGTCCCTTGGACTGCAAGGAGATCCAACCAGTCCATTCTGAAGGAGATCAACCCTGGGATTTCTTTGGAAGGAATGATGCTGAAACTGAAACACCAGTACTTTGGCCACCTCATGCAAAGAGTTGACTCATTGGAAAAGACTCTGATGCTGGAAGGATTGGGGGCAGGAGGAGAAGGGGACAAGAGAGGATGAATGGCTGGATGGCATCACCGACTTGATGGACATGAGTTTGAGTGACCTCTGGGAGTTGGTGCTGGACAGGGAGGCCTGGCATGCTGCGATTCATGGGATGGCAAAGAGTCGGACACGACTGAGCAACTGAACTGAACTGAACTGATAATTTTTAAGATTACATTTTTCATTTTATGTCTATTTTTATTGAAGAATAGTTGATTTATATCATTATATTAAGTCCAGGTATAAACAAAGATATTCAAACTTTTATAGAATTACTCCAATTAACTTATTATGAAATTTTGTTTACGTGCCTGTGTTATACAATTTATCCCTGTAACTGATTTATTTTTATACATACTCACCTGAATATCATTATATTAAGTCCAGGTATAAACAAAGATATTCAAACTTTTATAGAATTACTCCATATTAACTTATTGTGAAATTTTGTTTACGTGCCTGTGTTATACAATTTATCCCTGTAACTGATTTATTTTTATACATACTCACCTGTACATCTTACCCCTCCTAGTTGAAAAAGAAATTTATTGGACTATAGTTAATTTTATGGGAGGACTGATGCTGAACCTGAACCTGCAATACTTGGATGACCTGATGAGAGGAACTGAGTCACTGGAAAAGACCCTGATGCTGGGAATGATTGAAGGCAGGAGGAGAAGGGGATGACAGGATATGAAATGGTAGGATGAGATCGGAGGTGGTGATGGACAGGGAAGCCTGGTATGCTGCAGTCCATGGGGTCCCAGTGAATTGGAAACGACTGAGTTACTGAACTGAACTGAACTGATAGTTGATTTACAGTATTGTGTTAGTTTCAGATGTCTGTTTGCCGTGCTTAGTCATTCAGTTTTGTCTGACTCTTTGCAACTCCATGGACTATAGCCCTCCAGGCTCTTCTGTCCATAGGGATTCTCCAGGCAAGAGTACTGGAGTGGGTAGTCTGTCCCTTCTCCAGGGGAACTTCCTCACCCAGGAATTGAACCAGGGTCTCCTTCATTGCAGATGGATTCTTTACCAGCTGAGCTACCCAGGAGGCACTCAGGTATATAGCAAAATGAATCAGTTATAAATATACATATGTCCATTCTTTTTTTAAATGTATATTCTTGAAAAAAAAAACAGTTATTTGTGTATGTATGTGTGTTTTTTATTTAAGTGTTCCATAAATGTAAATTAGATCAATTGCTGTGATAGTATAAATCAAAGGTTTTATTTTATTAAAAAAAAAACAACAACTCTGCAACTATGGCTTGAGGGCTTAGTATTGCCATTTTTTTTTCTTGTTTTATGAAGCGACTTTTTGAGGAGCATACATTCTTAGGTTTGTTTTCTTGATGAATTTTTCACTTTATCACTATGAAGTTCCCTCATACCACTGATAACATTCCTTCTTTTGAAGTCAACTTTATGTGATTTTTCTATACCCTTGCAACTTGCTGTTTTTTTCAAATCAATAAAACTGTATTTTCAGTTTCTCTTACTGATAATATTTGGACAGAGACTATTCTTCTTTCTGTAATAGTTACTTTCTGTATGTATTCCTTTCAATCATTTAGACATCAAACAAAAAAAGTCACATAATTCACCTTTAAGTAGACACTTATTGCTTAGACTTGGTGAGTAGTGGCACTAGGGTAGGATGAAGAGGTTCTTAACCTGTGCCCCAAGAATCTAAAAGTCAGAAGACAGAGGCTGGAATGAGTCCTTTGATGTCATTTGCAATTTCAAAGATTATGCAAGTGTACATTTTTCTGGGTAGGAGATACTGTCTTTCTCTAGAGGACTTCTGACTTGCATAGCTAAGAAAAAGACACACTTGAAGAACGCCCTTAAATCTGCAAATATGACTCCTGTGGACTATTTCTTTCAATCAGAACATGTAACTCTAGCCACTTTGTGGCTGGTGTTATTCACTGATAATTAATTTGCACAAATCCAGTAAAAATGCTTAATCACCAAAATTTTTGTTGTTTCTATTTATGCTACAGGTTTTACAACCTCACTTAGCTTTATTTTCTGTTATGAAAGATTTAATATGTATCTGAGCAAAAGAGGGTTTTAATAAGGCCATAATTATATCATGCTATAGATTTTGTTGCTGTTTACTTGCTAAGCCATGTCTGACTCTTTTTGTGACCCCATGGA
>SJXQ01006304.1:29475-49026 GCA_006408695.1 Aepyceros melampus | reverse complement strand
CTTACCGCCACCATTCCTGACCTTCAACGTAGGATAGCTCCTCTAGGCCCTCCTGTGCCTGCCCAGCCACCACTCCTTGTTGAGTTTAGGGTTTAGGAAGAATTAAGAATAGCATTTTTAGGAGATAGTGATCTTAAGATGCTAGGGGCAAACAGGGTTTAGAAAGATAAGAAATAAACTGAGGAATGTGGCATGAGTTACAATAAAATCACAAGTTAAGTATAGCACACATAAGAGAAAGTAGATTATGGATAGTAAAGCTGATTCTGAGAGAATTGCCAAGCAGGAACTCTGTAGAACAACAGTGATTTCTGGAGACAGTAAATCTGGGTGGAGGAAACTGGAAATGTCAAACCTCTGACCTGATGCTTTTGTCAAAGTATAAAAGAAAACCTGAAGCCTGAAATAAACATGTGGTTCTGTACTATGAGTCAGAGGCTGCATCATTGTCTGCCGATACCACTCACCCCTTCAGGCTGATTCCCTGGCTGCTGCAGCTGGACTTTGGCACTAGCCCCTAGTCCTTCTCTGTCCAGAAGCAAAATCTGCTACATAATTTCAGAAATAATCTATATGCCTAGATATATATTTACTTTAAAATGTAGCAAGCAGCATTAAGTGCATGAATTCCACTTCTCTCAGATTTCATATGTGCCCTTCATATACATATGCTAAGGGGCTAAATAAGCAATCTTATCCTCTACCATATTTTTTTTAACCTACATATCTGTTAAGTGCAGGGTTCTAGTTGCTGAATAGCACTATTAATAATCATAGCAGATACTAAATTAAAGCTTATGACACGCTAGTTCCAATTCCAGCCATTTTGAAATCAGAAATGCCCAGAAGCACCATGTTCAGGGTTGCACACATAAAATAGGATTCTCTGAGAAATAAAGTCTGAAACTAGAGATCCTTGGAAACACAGTTGCTCCTGTGAGAAAAAGAAGCACAGTACTTTTAGGCATTTATTATTATTCTTGAGGTTGTAAGTGATGCCAAGATACGGTGAAAAGATATGGCTCCATTAATATAAGGCTAGCAGTGTGCATCCTATGTTGCTAATCTCTACCCTTTGGTGGGTGGGGGAAGGAGAAGGTAGACATCCTAGTGGTGCTTCCATATTGATCTCTTACTTTAAAAATCGGGAAATAAAGACAAGGGACTACAGTTGTAAGCTCTGTGATGTCATCCTAAGTCTCAGTCTTCTCATCAGTCAAATGGAGTGCAGGGGTCTAGTTTAGACCCCCTGCACTTAAATCTTAGATGGCTGCTGTGAAAATCAGCTATTAAAACAGTAGGAACACAGAGAAAGGGTTCACTAAGTATTAGCTACAACCATAAATTATTTGCAACAAAACCTTTCAGGGTTGAGGATTTATCTGTTAATAACCTGGGAAAGGAATAAGACAGAGATCTCAGTGCACAGAGCCTAGATAATACTTGGCATAAGAGGCCCTGAAAGGCAGGCTGGCTGGTGCAGCAGGCTGGCTGAGTCATAAACTAGCTGCACTGGAACAAAAGTCACGGAGCAGGTTTGGGCCCAAGGATAGTCTCTATATTTAGGAGTAGAGCCACCTAGGCAGGGGTTCTGGATAATAACCCAATAAAGTAGGCTGACTACAGATTCACCTTGAGATGAAGTGAATTGCTCAAATTTACACAGAAAGTCAGTGGCTAAAACAGGCTAAGCCATCCTTTCTGAAGACAGGATTCACTGACCAACCCTAATGAGATTCTGGGAATATAAGTGGAGGCAGCGTTCTTTATTCAGAAGAATGCCAAGTTTTCAGTCAATTTCTCCCTTAATAATAGAGTTGCTCGTCAGTCTCAAAATCGTGTCTTGACTCTGCGACCCTATGAAGTGCAGCACACCAGGTTTCCCCGTCCTTCACCATCTCCTGGAGCTTGCTCAAACTCATGTCCATTGAGTCATTGATGCCAGCCAACCATCTCATCCTCTGTCTTCCCCTTCTCCTTTTGGGGAGGGGATGTATTGAGGTGACCCTCCTTCACACCTGGCCCCTCATCCCCTGCCTCAGCACCAACCAATCTCACAAGGTCTTGGTAGGAGAAAGATAATACGGCCACTCTTTGTAGACACTCCATCCAGTCCTGGAGGAACGACGTGTGGAATCATAAGTGGACATTGGGACAGTGACACCTTTGTCATATATCTTATAATTTGGACCATTAATCCAAATTAAAAAACAATCTTAGTAAAGGCCTTTGTTTCATCACTAAACAACTGCTTTGAATATGTTAACCCTAGGCTGCATTTTCCACATTTTGATACTCGTATAACATTTACTTAAACTCATTATGATTTCTGTAAACAGAAACTACTCATGGTTGTTATGACTTCAAATAGACATAGTTGTACATAGACAGCTCCATTAGAATACAGTTTTTGCTTTATGTTCTTGGGCTTCAGTTTCCTCATCTCCAACTGTGGGGCATTAGATTCCGTCCATCTCTAGAATTCTATGAATCTGTGTGATTCCTCTTGGTAGATCTGTACTGTGAGAACTTAGCTAAGCTGGCACGTGATTTCCCCAAATTCCCTTTGTGGCACAGCTCCTGATTAGCATGAGGCTAAGAGATCTTCTGCAAGTGATTGAAGGAAAAAGAGGTACAGTGGCCCTGGGGCTTCCTATACTGGGGGGAGTCAGAGTAGGACACGAGATACTTTCTCAGCACAGAGACATCATGTTTATATCTTGGCTCACTTTGTTGGTGTGGGGCAGCCTAAGGGCCCAGAGAAATTCCAATTCCTTCTAGATCCTTTTTCAGTTTCTCTAACTCCATGGTTAAGGTGTGTTTAGCTTCATAACATAGGGTATGCCCTTCTTCTGTAGGACACTCCTATCATAGAAGATAGAGGCTTGGGGGCAGGTTCCAGTCTGTCATGGGAGCTCCTCTTGTCCTCCCCGCTTCTAGTTGCTCTTGATTCCCTCGCTCCATGTCCATCTTACCTTTCTGACTATATGCTCTCAGACTTCAGGGTCCTGATACAGAAGAAACAGCTCCCCATGACGGGTTAACCAGGCCCTGCAGTTCCACAGGCAAAGTCCTATAATAAATCTGGAGAGAGTAGATAGATTATAAATAAATGATAGATAGATAGACATAGAAGAAATACTAGTGGATCTTCTTTCTCCTTTTCTCAACAAATTCTAACTCCTTTCACATCTTTTCATTTTGTGTGTTAGTTATCAAGTTCAACTTAGCTTCTTGAAGGTGGAAGGCTGCATATACTATTGCTGAATGTCTAGAACGCTTAACCCAATACTGGCATATAGCAAACTCTGAATCAATGTTTCCTATTGTTAACTATGGAGAAGGCAATGGCACCCCACTCCAGTACTCTTGCCTGGAAAATCCAATGGACGGAGGAGCCTGGTGTGCTGCAGTCCATGGGGTCGCGAAGAGTCGGAAACGACTGAGCGACTTCCCTTTCACTTTTCTGCACTGGAGAAGGAAATGGCAACCATGTGAGGCATCTTCTAGATACACTTTTTAAAAGCATGTCTATAGAAAGTTATAATTACTTTATGATATTCAGATAAAAAGTGCTTTAAATGATTTGCTTCCCAGGCGATTATGTTTGGCAATCTAGAAGAGACCATATTCCCACAGTACACTGTACCTTCATGCTTGCTTTCTTTTTTTTTAATTGGAGGAAAATTGTTTTACAATGTTGTTTTGATTTCTGGTGTACAATAATGCTAATCAGTCAATACACTTTTATTTATATAAGATAACCTTCAATCAAATTTTACTTTGTGGAAATTTTCATCTTTTACAACATAGTAGTGATAGTAATGATAACAATAAACACTTGCATTTATATGGTATTTACTGAGTGCCGGATACTTTCATTTATTTCCTAATTAAATATTCATGAGAACTCTCTATAGAAGTCAGAAAAAGGCAGGTAATCTCAAGCCTGTGTTCTTAACCACTTATATGATATCCCTCCTTCCAAAGCCATGGTTTATCACATAGTTTTACACTTTCTAGAACCATGCTAACCAAAATTTCCAGTAAATGTAACCTATTTACAGGACTCATCTTTTTGAGCAATCATGTATCAGTCAGAGTCCCAACAGGAAACAGATAGCACACCCAAAATAAGATAATTGCAGAAGATATATTTACAAAGAGATTGTTTACAAAATTGAAGGTGTAGGGGAACAACAAGGAATGGTGCTTAAATGGTGCCTTCATAGTAGCTGTATCATTATTGCCCCTTGGATCTGTAGAAACTAAGGAGGCCAGTTTCTGGAGGGAGAAAGAATTATAAAGTGAGCTACTAGGAGGGGTCAGGGGTCACAACCAGCTCAAAGTGACCTTGAGGAACAGAGCCAGGGGATGACATATTATGGCTTCACTCTCCAATCTCCTCTTGGGGCTTCCCCATTGGTGAAAACCAGCTGAAAATCAGACAGGTGACAGATGTCTATTGATGTGGCCCATTACATCACTTATGATCAGCTTGGTAGAATCAGAGAGCAGGACGGAGAAGGGTGAGAGGACTGGGGACATGGAGAAATATCCTGACACAGGTTCACTTTGAAATGTTACCAAATACAAAGCATAGGGCAGCTCACATGCCCATTACAATCTTCCTCCCTAGGATCTAAACTACTTGCCTCTCAGAAAAGACCAATTAACACCTACAAATTGAGTAAGACTACAGATTATTTCCCTGCCAAGCAATTAAGCTATGTCTAATATATGTAAACTTAATTTAAAAATTTCTCCTTGATCACGGTGAATTTCCACATGATTTCCAACATACTTACCACACACTCATGACTTGATTCAATTCCAAATTCATCTCATGGCAGCTTGTTTTCCCTAAAGTTTAACTGTGTCTTTAAAAGCAAATCTCCAGGTAATCATGTCACACAGAGTAAAGAAAGTGTTTCCTTTTTCCCCTCATGCTGCAACCCTTTGCTTTCTGATATTGGACACATGCCATGCATTTTGCATTAGCTCTGTGGCAAGTGTCTAGTATTACAATCCAAGCACCAGTGCTCATTAGCCTTTTCAGGAGCTTGGAGAAAAGAGTTGGAAAGGTTCAACTTGGAGAAATAATTCTCGGGAGAAAGTAGCAATTTGTCAAACAGACAAAAGAAAAAAAGAAAAAGAAAAACGGAGAAAGAGGGAGGAGGAAACCTAAAGAAAGTTGTCTGAGTTAATGAACCAAGATCTGAGCCCATGACAGCAAAGGAAAAACTTTAAAGAGGTGGAGAACTCCCAACATAGCACTTGCTGCAAAGAATGAAAAAGGATGTGAAAGGTAGGGTTCTGTGAGCAGTTTCCTGTAAGTTCACTGTTGCTTAGCACCTATGTGGAGAGAGAAAGAGCCAAGTGGCTGGGGAGTGAACCAAGGCCATCTGACAGATGGAGGGGAGGGCAGATCATCAGGAGGCCATGTCAAATTGAGAGAGGACTAGGCACCCAGCCCAGAAACAAAAGCCTCTGCCCATCCTAGGCAGAAAAGCCTCCAGTTAAAAGCATATGACAGCTAAAACAGATCTCCATTGAAAGACAAGCCCATACTTCTCCTATCCCCACCATCAGCCATCACCCAACACACATGCATCTAATCACGAATGCCCCCAAGCACACACACCTGATCCCCTATGACTTTACTTACATCTTCCATGCTTGCACAAGCATTAAAAAAAAAAAAGTTGCATTCTAGCCAAACTTGAATAACTCTGAATATTGTGTAAATGAAAAACAGTCAAGTCCACCAGTTTTTCATGCCTAAAACAGAACATGAGAAATATTTAAGGGGAGTCTTACCAATGCACCACTACAATTTTTGTGGTGTCTCCAATTCCAAAGTGAAAGAGAAGAATGAAAAAGCTGGATTAAAACTCAGCATTCATAAAACAAGATCATGGCATCTGGTCCCATCACTTCATGGCAAATACATGGGGAAACAATGGGAATAGTGACAGACTTTATTTCTGGGGACTCCAAAATCAGTGGAGATGGTGACTGTAGCCATGAAATTAAAAGATGCTTGCTCCTTGGGAAAAAATCTATGAAAAATCTAGACAGCATATTAAAAAGCAGAGACATCACTTTACTGACAAAGATCTTTATAGTCAAACTATGGTTTTTCCAGTAGTCAAGTATGGATGAGAATTGGACCATAAAAAAGGCTGAGAGTGAAAGTGTTAGTTGCTCAGTCCTGTCTAACTGTGTGCAACTCCATGGACTGTAGCCACTAGGCTCCTCCATCCATAGAGTTTTCCAGGCAGTGATACTGGAGTGGGTTGCCATTTCCTTTTCCAGGGGATCTTCCTGACCCAGGGATAGAACCCAGGTCTCCTGCATTACAGGCAGACTCTTTACCCTCTGAGTCACCAGGGAAGGTTGAGCACTGAAGAATTAATGCTTTTGAACTATGGTGTTGGAGAAGACTCTTGAGAGTCCCTTGGACTGCAAGGAGATCAGACCTGTCAATCCTAAAGGAAATCAACCCTGAATATTCATTGGAAGGACAGATGCTGAAGCTGAACCTCCAATACTTTGGCCACCTGATGCGAAAAACTGACTCATTTGAAAAGACTATGATGTTGGGAAAGATTGAAGGCAGGAGAAGAAGGGGATGAGAGAGGATGAGATGGTTGGATGGCATCCCTGATTCGATGGACATGAGTTTGAGCAAGCTCTGGCAGAGGGGAAGCCTGGTATGCTGCAGTGCACGCTGTCGCAAAAAGTCAAACACGACTGAGCAACTACATTGAACTGAATTCCAATGTGTGGATGGTTTTTCCCACACCATCAAGCAATTCTCAGACTCCAGCCCTATAATTCTGCTCAATTCTGACACTATCTGTATGAAAATAGCTTTAGATTCTACAGGTTAAGGGCTGAGTCCTCCATAGTGACCCCATTTCAGACACCAGTCAAAAGTCCTTTCGTGCTTCTGAAAGACCAGCTATAGGTTGGAGGTCCCAAAGATCCCCTCCTCTTAGGTTCTATTAATTTGCTAGAGAAATGCTTTACTAACTAGATTATCAGTGAAACTGGGGAGGCGGGACAACTTTTAAAAGACTGATATACGCATCAGTTCAGTTCAGTTGCTCAGTCATGTCTGACTCTTTGCGACCCCATGAATCGCAGCAGCCAGGCCTCCCTGTCCATCACCAACTCCCGGAGTTCACTCAGACTCACGTCCGTTGAGTCGGTGATGCCATCCAGCCATCTCATCCTCTGTCGTTCCCTTCTCCTGCCCCCGATCCCTCCCAGCATCAGAGTCTTTTCCAATGAGTCAACTCTTCCCATGAGGTGGCCAAAGTACTGGAGTTTCAGCTTTAGCATCATTCTTTCCAAAGAACACCCAGGGTTGATCTCCTTCAGAATGGACTGGTTGGATCTCCTTGCAGTCCAAGGGACTCTCAAGAGTCTTCTCCAACACCACAGTTCAAAAGCATCAGTTCTTCGGTGCTCAGCTTTCTTCATTCATAAGACATGATAAAAACTGACTAGAACAAATTAGGTCCAAGACTGGGGAAGGAGATGGCAATCCACTCCAGTATTCTTGCCTGGAAAAATGCCATGGACAGAGGAGACTTGCAGGCTACAGTTTATGAGATCACAAAGAGTCAGACAGGACTGAGCAACTGAGCACACTGGTCCAAGACAGCAGAAGATCTGACCTCCAGTGGACCTTAAGCTTCATTACATGCTTATTGTATACATTAGCATATAAATGACACATCCACAGGTGCCATGACAGTTCTGAGGCCATAAAGTGGGTGGTGGCCCAATTCCCAGAAATCTCCACCCCTTCCCTTAAATAATTGGAATAATCTTCCCACTCATTAGTCTATGTAAATATCCAGCCCATTAAAACCAACCACACCATATTTCAGGGCTATCTTGCCTTCTGAGATGGCTCACACTCTGTCTGTAGAGTGTTTTTCTCTCTAAATAAATCTGCCTCTTACTTATCATTTTGTCTCTCATTAAATTCTTTCTGCAATGAGACATCAAGAACCTCAAATTCACTGGGAACATCAGGTCATTATTTAAGAATATAACTCAGGAACAGCCAAATAAGAGATGCTTAGGGAAGATATGGAGAAAGGGGGCAGAGTTTCTACCTGCTATCTGAGCAAGTCACTCTTCCCAATTCTATAAGTGTCATCAACCCAGAAGTCCTCCAAACTCTCTCCTTTGGGGTTTGTTTGAAGGCTTTATTCCCCAGGCATGATAGATTAATCATTGGCCACTGGCAATTCATTCAGTCTCCAGCCCCTCTCACATAGGTCAGGAGGGAGGGACTGAAAGTTCCCACTCTAATCATGTGGTTGGTTGCTCTGGAAACTAGCCCCACCCTCGTATTTTTTGTTGTTGTTCAGTTCCTCAGTTGTGTCTGACACTTTGCAACCCCATGGACTGCAGCATGCCACCCTTCCCTGTCCTTCACCATTTCCCGGAGCTTGCTCAAACTCATGTCCATTGAGTGGGTGATGTCATCCAACCATCTCATCCTCTGTTGTCCCCTTCTCTTCCTGCCTTCAATCTTTCCCAGCATCAGGATCTTTTCAAATGAGTTGCCTCTTCACACGGAGAAGGCAATGGCACCCCACTCCAGTACTCTTGCCTGGAAACTCCCATGGACGGAGGAGCCTGCTGGGCTGCAGTCCATGGGGTCGCTAAGGGTTGGGCACGACTGAGCGACTTTCACTTTCACTTTTCACTCTCATGCATTGGAGAAGGAAATGGCAACCTACTCCAGTGTTCTTGCCTGGAGAATCCCAGGGTCGGAGGAGCCTAATAGGCTGCCATCTACGGGGTCGCACAGAGTCGGACATGACTGAAGTGACTTAGCAGCAGCAGCCTCTTCACATCAGGTGGCCAAAGTACTGGAGCTTCAGCCTCAGCATCAGTCCTTACAATGAATATCCAGGGTTGATTCCCCTTAGGATTGACAAGTTTGATCTCCTTGCAGTCCAAGGGACTCTCAAGAGTCTTCTCCAACATCACAGTTCAAAAGCATCAATTTTTCAGTGCTCAGCTTTCTTTATGGCCCAACTCTTACATCTATACATGACTACTGGAAAAATCATAGCTTTGACTATATAGACCTTTGTCGGCAAAATGATTTCTCTGCTTTTTAATATGCTGTCTAGGTTTGTCAGAGCTTTTCTTTCAAGGAGAAAGGTTGTTGTTTTTTAATTTCATGGCTGCAGTCACCATCTGTGGTGACTTGAGAGCCAAAGAAAATAAAGTCTGTCACTGTTTCCATTATTTCCCCACCTACTTGCCATGAAGTGATGGGACCAGATGCCATGATCTTAGTTTTCTGAATGTTGAATTTTAAGCCACCTTTTTCACTCTCCTCTTTCACCTTCACCAAGAGGCTCTTTAGTTCTTCTTCACTTTCTACCATAAGGATGGTGTCATCTACATATCTGAAGTTATTGATATTTCTCCTGGCAGTCTGGATTCCAGCTTGTGCTTCATCCATCCAGGCATTTTGCATGATGTACTCACAGGATGACAATACACAGCCTTGACATACTCCTTTCCCAATTTTGAACTGGTCTATTGTCTCATGTCTTGTTCTAACTATTGCTTCTTGACCTGCATACAGACTTCTCAGGAGGCAGGTCAGGTGGTCTGGTATTTCCATCTCTTGAAGAACTTTCCAGTTTGCTGTGATCCACACAGTCAAAGGCTTTAGCATAGTCAATGAAGCAGAAGATGTTTTTCTTGAATTCTCTTGGTTTTTTCTATGATTCAACAGATGTTGACATTTGATATCTGCTTCCCTCCCTTTTCTAAATTCAGCTTGAACATCTGGAAGTTCTTGGTTCACATACTGTTGAAATCTAGCTTTGAGAATTTTGAGCATTACTTTGCTAGTGTGTGAGATAAGTGCAATTGTGCAGTAGTTTGAACATTCTTTGGCATTGCTTTTCTTTGAGATTGGAATGAAAACTGACCTTTTATACCCCCTTAATCACTCTTAATGGCAAGGGAAGCAGGGTAACATAATATTTCACCTGAAACAATAATCCCAGATCCTGTTGGTAAAATAATAATAATAATAAGGGAATGGATCCTGGCTAAGGCTTGAGCTGTCACTGCCATACCTACCTCTACAAAATTGCCATCCATCTTCTGGCTGATCATCTCTAGTAACAGGGAAATCTGCCACTACATGAAGCCTACCAATTTAAAGTAGAGTGACTTTTTCCCACGTCTACCTGAAATCTAACTTTAAGTCATTTCAGTAGTGTCTAACTCTTTGCAACCCTTTGGATGATAGCCCACCAGGTTCCTCTGTCCATGGGATTCTCCAGGCAAGAATACTGGACTGGGTTGCCATGCCCTCCTCCAGGGGATCTTCCTAACCCAGGGATCAAACCCACATCTCTTATGTCTCCTGCACTGGCTACTTTATCACTAGCGCCACCTAGGAAGCCCCTACCTAATCACTAGCTCTGCTCTATGATATTGAGGAAAACAGAGTATTTCTCTTCTATATTTGCTCTTCTGACACCAGAAGACAAACACATATTTTTCCAAAAACTTCCCTTTGCAGACCTTGTTATTTTGTTTTATTGTCTTTTCTACCAGACTTCATCTGCAATCATCTGGATTAACTTGTTCTGGATCCACTTACCTTCGCAAATGTTCCTCTTAAGGCAGAGATCTCAATATTTAACATGATACTCCAGGTGTTGTACTAGATCTAAGGAAGTGATTGAAATTATCACTTTTCTTAGTAACCACACCTTCTCTCTCAATAAATCCTTTCTCTGAAAACACTCATTGGGACCTACAAATGCCAATTTGAAACTAGAATAGGATAATATCCTCTTCCTTCTGGGTTTCCCTGAAACAGTTAACTGAATAATTACTCTTGAATCAAATAAGTACGATGACAATGGCACTAATACAGAAGAATTTCTATGAAACTGGGTTACAGGGACTCTATTTTTGCATTTTAACGTAAACTATGCCATATCGCCATTTAGTCTACCAAAATGCAGCACTAGTTGTATATAAACAGGCATGTTTCAGTACAAATGCACAACACTCCAGGGCTCTAACAGTTATATTTCAGAATGACAGTAATATGAATAGTAAGGCCAGAAAAATACTCTCAGTCAGATCATTCTTACCTCCCACTCTGGCTGAGTCCTGCCTTCCCTAAGCCCAGACCAGACCCTTGCTTTGCCATATGCTGCCTGGACTTAAATACTATGCTTATTTCTCTCTGACATGGAAATGGCACTCAAGAGGAACTAAGTGCTTCTGACTTAAATGACTGAGCAAAAATTTGGAGGCAAAGCATCCCCAGATGCAGATGGAAGAGGCACACACATGCAGCTCAGCTGTAATTGCTGGAAGGCTGGGTTTGCTGAGGAATCAAGATGCTGACAATAGATTCCCACATAAAACCAGGAGGGTGGAAACCACCAATCTTCAGGTCCCACTGAGGAGGCATTGTGGGATAATAGTCTCCACCATATGGTTGCCATTGATCTCCATCCTTCCAGAGAAATCCAGCCAAGTTCATAAATCCAAGCTACCAGAGAGAACAGCAATCCCATTCATCTCAGATGCCCTGTGTTCCCCTGACCACCTGAGGGAGGAAGAGGCATTGATAAGTCACATTACGAAGAAAGTGAAGTATTCATCAAATTACTCAGAGACATAAAGGAGGTCTTGCCTATCAGGAAACCAAACCACAAATCCACATGTTCAGCATGCCATCCAATTAACATGCCCAGATATTTAGAAAACACTTGGGCATGCCTGTCAAGGGAACCTGCCTATTGAGATTATAACACCTGACATGAATTATCATAGGTTTCCCACATCATAGTTGTAATGTTGCCCACAACATAATTGAGTAGTTTTGTTTATGTATTGACCCCAAACTATTCAATTCTGTGCAAACAATATGGGTAACTTTTGCAGGTTAAAATCTACACTGCAGATGGTGATGGAAGCCATGAAATTAAAAGACACTTGCTCCTTGGAAGAAAAGCAGGACAAACCTAGAAAGCGTATTCAAAAGCAGAGACATTACTTTGCCAACAAATGTCCATCTAGTCAAAGCTACGGTTTTTCCAGTAGTCACTTATGGATATGAGAGCTGGACTATAAGGAAAGCCGAGTGCTGAAGAATTGATTCTTTTGAACTGTGGTGTTGGGGAACTCTCTTGAGAGTCCTGTGGACAGCAAGGAGATCAAACCAGTCAATCCTAAAAAAAAAAAAAAAAATCAATCCTGAATATTCATTGGAAGGACTGATGCTGAAGCTGAAACTCCAATACTTTGGCCACCTGATATGAAGAGCTGACTCACTGGAAAAGACCCTGATGCTGGGAAAGATTGAAGGCAAGAGGAGAAGGAAATGACAGAGGATGAGAAGTTTGGATGACATCATCAACTTGAATGAGTTTGAGCAAGCTCCGGGAGATCGTGAAGGACAGGGAAGGCTGGTGTGCTAAAGTCCATGTGGTCGCGGAGTCAGACATAACTGAGCAACTGAACAATAACAAGCACATTGAGTATAAAAATAAATGACATAGTCTCTGTCCTCAAGAAATTTGGAAGCTAGTGGTGGTGAAAATACAGAGAACTAAAATCAAACTAATTTAAGCCAAAAAAAAAAAAATGTGTGTGCTGAGAGAGGGGCAGAATTTATTGGCAACAAAACTAGATGTAGTTGTTTTCTGCACAGATGGTGGAATACAGGGGCATAATCAGTATCATCAGAACTCTAGCAATGTCCTCTTTGCCTTTATTCTCAGGCTTGATTTATTCCTAAGACATCAATAATTGCCCCTCCATAGTTCCAGGTTATCCTCAGCCTCTCAAGGAGACAATGCTTATTTACAAATAGTCCTAACATCTCAGAAAAGCATTTGCAGTGACCAGCTTAGTTAACATGCCCTGACCACCTTCTACAAAGGGGAAGGGGCTTGGGAGAGCCTGCTTCATCTGCACTACGTGGTGTGAAGGAAAACCTAAAGGAGAAGAGTGGTGCCACTACCAGAACAACAATAGAAAACTCAACAGAACAAGGCAAGACGGGATCTTCACACATGGAATCACATGAAATAAGCGTGATACAAGATAGAAACACAATACTGTGAGGAGGAAATTGGAATATAGAGTATATGAGCACTGGAATCAGTAAGGCTGGATTTGTACTACATTGCTGCGACTTTAGGAATGTTACATCAACTCTAAGTTTCAGTTTTCGCTGTTATAAAATTAAGATAGATAATAATCCTCTCTGAGTTATAGGGTGGTCTGACATTTAAATTAGGTACCTCCTCCAGGGGATCTTTCCAACCTATGGATTGAACCTGTATCTCTTACATCTCGGGCATTGGCAGGCTGCTTCTTTACCACCAGCCACACCTGGGAAGTCCTTAAATTAGTCCTTAAATCCACATAAAATAGCTCATAGCTTATACAGAATAAGTGCTCAATAGGCTTCTGTCATCATCATCATTATAGCTAATATCACTATGGTCATTATTTTAAGAGAGGAAGAGACCCATTGCAGGGGAGGAGAATCAGAAAAAGGGACGAGCGTCTGGATATGTTTGACATTTTGTGTTGATTAGGCTTGGTGTAAGAGCTGATGGACTAAGGCTAGGACTAGACTTTGTTCTGCTAAGATTAGGGGGCTCTCTGACTCACTGCAGTATTGCATTTGGATTACTTAGAGAACTATGAGATTCTGAGTACAAGGAGCTCCATCAGAAGAGGCTCTAGAACCTGGCTATTGGGGTCAAAAGATAGGAGCCTGTGACCTGGTAAATGCTGTTTCAGCTGGTACCCTGGCCCAACTGTCCATGTTTCACTCCATGATGTGCACATTTTGCCTCAGCAGTAAGGAGCTGCATTTAGCAGGTCTTACCAACTAATTACCTGCTACTCACCGTTATGTACCTACCATCATTAGCATTAAATTTAGTGTCACTGTTAAATACAATACCCTCCACCTATTCAACCTGCCCCTACTAGTTTTGATAACCTTTTTCTTCCAAGTGCCAGAACCTCTGGCTCTTCAGAGCACTGCCTTTGGGCTTCCCCTCAGAGAGCAGACACTCTTTCAAGGAAGTCTTTGGACAATGACTAATGACAACTGTAATAACCCTCCGAGGAGTCCCCTGAAGAGTCAGGCTGAAGTCACTTTCTCAGGAATGTGCCTGAAGTCACACCCTTGGTTGGCTCCTGTGTTTTTTGTCTTGCTTCCTCTATCAATCTCCCTACCAACCCCTCTCCCAGATACTTCTAGGCTTCCTGACTCAACAAATCAGGGTCTACTTTAGGGACATCAGTCTAAGAAAACTGCTGGTTCTGGGATAATGGTTAACAATTTGGATAGCTTTATTTTCTTCCCTCTGTCACAGGGATTTCTTAAGTAAACATAACCAAGAATTTATGAAAGCTATGGATATTTCTCAGAGTTTAAAAAAGATAAAAGGAAAAAAAAAACACCATATATACAATGTATCTCCCATAATTTCACAGGGTTCCTGAGCTCCTTGAAACTCACCTGTGGCCCTCAGTTTCAAAGCTTTAAGACAAAACTTTAAGACACAATTTAAGACAAGGAACAAAATGAAAGACATCAAAATGCCAGACAGGATTAAGAAAACACACACTTAGCAATTTTTACTATTTTAAAGGCTTCATTGATTTTGGATTCTATTTCCTATTTTGCTTTGCTTAATTTCCTCAAGTAGGCAATTGTGCTGGATGGGTTTAATTTACCCTTCAGATCACCTTTCCCCTCCTTCTCTGTGCTCCAGTAACTGACTATGTGGGTTGCATCAGTTGGCAGTCTTGCCCTTTATCATGTTGTTTAGCCAATGAGAATAACTACCAGGAGATTAGAAGGAGAGGGGAAAGTGAGCTCTCAAGTTTCCTTTCCCTGCCTGTTCCTGCAGGGTCCTCTGACCTAGTGTGATAGAAGGTCATAGCTCCTGTCACACGGCTCCCTTCACAGCACCCTCTTGCTCTGGATTTGGAGACTGCCCCTTTCCTTGCTCTTCCAGGCTTAAGGTGGTTGCTGCTAAGTCATTTCAGTCGTGTCCAACTCTGTGCTACCCCATAGACAGCAGCCCACCAGGCTCCCCCGTCCCTGGGATTCTCCAGGCAAGAACACTGGAGTGGGTTGCCATTTCCTTCTCCAATGCATGAAAGTGAAAAGTGAAAGTGAAGTTGCTCAGTCGTGTCCGACTCTTCATGACCTCATGGACTGTAGCCTACCAGGCTCCTCCGCCCATGGGATTTTCCAGGCAAGAGTACTGGAGTGGGTTGCCATTGCCTTCTCCTAAGGTGGTAATGGTTCACTAATTTTAAATTCTTGGGGTCTCACATGATCCCCTGTGGTTTCTCTACTGCCAACACGACTTTGTACATAGCCCTTTATTAAATTCTCCTTAATTTACTCAATTTGAGTGCCAACTGTTTCCTTATGACACTTTAATTGATTCATCACAATTCACCAAAATGCACTGACTACTTCTCATTTGTGAGGCTGGAAGCAGGGTAAAGACTGGTTAGAGCTGTGATTACGATAGAGTCAGAGAGATGATAGCAGTGAACATGTGCCCTCTAGCTGTCCTCTTTGAGCTGGAAATTTAATATCAGTTAGAATGTTAAATCACAGGATGGATTTGGTCTTCCTCCATCCTTTAATCTGCTTTCTCCAATAATGGAGCTACTAGCCCCACATGACTGTTGAGTGCTTATTGTGTGGCTAGTGATATGCTGAAACTGAAAAATACACACCAAATGTTGACAATCAAGATGCTAAAGAAAAAGTAAAATATCATTTTTGTATTGATTTCATGTTTAAAGAAGGACATTTCAGATATATTAGATAAAATAAAATGTGTTATTGAAATTAATTTTGTGTATTGTTTTTAGTACAGTTGCTATAAAAATTGAGATGACATATACGGCTCACATTTTTTTTTTCCTATCAGACAGCACTGCTCTATTGTTATCACCTAGTTATGTTTGTCTCTTTAGAACTGCATAAACCTCAGCCCCTTACATTTGGCTACTCTTCATAATGAACACCTTTCCCTAAGTGACTTTCTATTAGTAATATTCACCGTGCCATAGAATCTCTTCCTAGAAAGTTGTCAATCCCTTTCCCTAAGTGCCCTTCTATTAGTAATATTCACTGTGCCATAGAATCTCCTTCTAGAAAGTTCTTCAAATCAGTCTTTTAGTGTCATCAATTTTCATTAAACTTCACTGCATTGATGCAAAGTATGGTGCACTGAAATCACAGAAAGTGATGAAAGTGTAATGACACCCACTGTATAATCACTGCTGTTTCAAACACATGCTCTGCTCCTAATTTACATTTTTCATATGCTCTTGTAGCACTGAGAAGGTGAGAAATGCTAATTGATTTAAAGTGTACGTAGCCATTCACAGCGATAAGAATTTGCACAGGCAACCCCTTACATTTGGCTACTCTTCATAATGAACACCTTTCCCTAAGTGACTTTCTATTAGTAATATTCACTGTGCCATAGAATCTCTTCCTAGAAAGTTGTCAATCCCTTTCCCTAAGTGCCCTTCTATTAGTAATATTCACTGTGCCATAGAATCTCCTTCTAGAAAGTTCTTCAAATCAGTCTTTTAGTGTCATCAATTTTCATTAAACTTCACTGCATTGATGCAAAGTATGGTGCACTGAAATCACAGAAAGTGATGAAAGTGTAATGACACCCACTGTATAATCACTGCTGTTTCAAACACATGCTCTGCTCCTAATTTACATTTTTCATATGCTCTTGTAGCACTGAGAAGGTGAGAAATGCTAATTGATTTAAAGTGTACGTAGCCATTCACAGCGATAAGAATTTGCACAGGCATTGTACCGAGGGGTAAACAGATTCAGGAAACACTGTTACACTTGCAAATTATGCTCAAGTTAAAGTATCTTATCTTTTAGTGAGAAAAGAATCTACTGGTTTCATATTCTTTTATAGCATAAGATATTTATTCATGGTATCTTGAAAATGAAACTGAGCATCACATAATTGTTACACATGGTGTGGAAGTCATTACACTGGTAGAAGTATTAAACCTAGCAGGCAGTTTTGCTAACACTGTGCCATATGATGAAACTTAAATTTCCAGAGAGCTTCTCCTATTCACTGTGGTGGTCGGGAGGATAAATTTGTGACTTTTAACATGATAGGAAAAACACATACACACAAACTAGGTTATTTTTATGAGAACTGTAAGATTTTCTTTTGACTTCATTGAAACAGATCTCTCAGTGTTAAACAATAAAAACGCAAATCAAACAGGCCTCATCTAAAAGGGGAATTTATTATTTACAATGAAAAAGTATTCAGATGAAGTCATGTAAAATCTGTTTCTTGTTATCTCTCAAGTCTTCTTTTTTTTTTGGTGTTAACTTATTTTTCAGAAACCCTCCTTCCATATGTTGACAGAGATGGTAACAGGTGTATCAAGGCATTTAGTCTATCATCTCTGCAATCCAATCAGAAAGAACTCACCTGTTTCCCTAAAGTCTAAGCAGTAGTCTCACTCCAGACTCTCACTGGGCCAAGAATCTAATGCCCTGTCCTAACCCACCACTGGAACGCTGGTTAACCAGGCTGAGGACATGAGTCTGACTCTGGAGTCAAGTGAAGCTGTTATTCTCTCAGTCATGCCTGACTCTGTGCAACCCCATGTACTGTAGCCTGCCAAGCTCCTCCAAACATAATAAGAGGGACTTTGTTAGCAGAGTAAGGAATACTAGACATGCCAAGTTATCATATGTACACTTGAACTGGGAAATAAGCAAAGGATAGGCTAAAGTAAAAAATTTAAAGCCGTCTTCCTTCTAATCCACATAGCTTGTGTATGTGTGTGTGTGTGTTTATCTATTTCTTTGCCACCCCATGGCCTATAGCCCACCAGGCTCCTCTGTCCATGGAATTCTCTAGGCAAGAATACTGGAGTGGGCAGCCATTCCCTTCTCCAGGGGATCTTCCCAACCCAGGGACTGAACTCAGGGCTCTCACATTGCAGGCAGATTCTTCACCATCTGAGCCACCGGGAAAGCCCTAACCCAAATTGCTTACAATATACCAAGTCTTCAATTCCTTAAAAAGACAGAGTTTTATGAGTGAAAGTTTGAGAAAGGATGTTTTTGCCTCAACCATTAAACTTAAATTTAATTCTGAATGAAGAATGAGAAAAAAAGGGGTGGGAAAGGCATGTTTTTCAATCTAAATGTATCCTGAAGAATCATGATGAGTAGAAGTAAAGATATTTTAACTTGTCAAGTCCAAAATGTGAGATTCAACCTAGTTGTGTCACTCAGTCTGATCTATGGTGGATATTTTGCTGAAGTGATGATCTATCTTTGTCCAGTAAAACATCAGCAGTCACAGATCAGGGACACTGACAAGGCTTAGATTACTGTTAATCAACAAACAGGTCCTTAATGTTGGCCGTGGGGCTGGTACTATGCTAGATGCTCTGAGAGATGCTAAAAATGTCTCAGATGTGACTGTTCACTTTAAGGAGCTCACCATTAAATCACAGAAATAAAACTCATGAAACAAAACTGGACAATACTAAGCACTTGCAAACCAAATGGATAACTGTGTCTGCAGACTCAAATCTATGGAAACACAGGACAGAAAAAAGCAGGGTATTTATAACGGGAGAAATAAAGAGCCACTACTTCCTGCATATATTGTATATGCAGACTAAACAAACAAGAAAGGCTAAATTACCCGAGTCTCACTTCATATAATTTAGTATTTTGTTTCTGAGACATGCACAGCCAAACACTTCTGAAGCATTCTCCTTGTTTACACTTTCTCCCAAGAGATTTGAACCTTTCTAAATAACTATTACAAACAAGAAAGGCTAAATTACCCGAGTCTCACTTCATATAATTTAGTATTTTGTTTCTGAGACATGCACAGCCAAACACTTCTGAAGCATTCTCCTTGTTTACACTTTCTCCCAAGAGATTTGAACCTTTCTAAATAACTATTAATGAAGATAAAGTGATGTTCAAAGAAACAAAGAATCATGAAATAATGCTACTTGCAACAACATGGATGGCCCTAGAGATTGTTCAACTGAATGAAGTAAGTTAGAGAAAGATAAATATCACATGACATTACTTATATGTTCAGTTCAGTTGCTCAGTTGTGTTTGACACATTGCAATCCCATGGACTGCATCATGCCAGGCTTTCCTGTCTATCACCAACTCCCGGAGCTTGCTCAAACTCATGTCCATTGAGTCGGTTATGCCATCGAATCAGCTCATCCTCTCTTGTCCCTTTCTCCTCCTGCCTTCAATCTTCCCCAGCATCAGGGTCTTTTCCAATGAGTCAACTCTTCACATCAGATGGCCAAAGTATTGGAGTTTCAGCTTCAGCATCCATCCTTCCAATGAATATTCAGAGTTGATTTCCTTTAGGATTGATTTCCTTTAGGATTGATCGGTTTGATCTCTGTGCAGTCCAAG
>SJXQ01006304.1:9330-25234 GCA_006408695.1 Aepyceros melampus | reverse complement strand
AAAAACTCCAGGAAGAAGCAGGGCAAAGCAACTTCTACATAGTAGCTGTCAGCAAACAGAGACTTCCAATCTCTTTAGTCATTCATTCCTTCAATAAGTGTTGATCAAGTCAATACATTTTTTTTTTTGTTTTGTCCACAGTCAGCAAGACACCACCACTGCATCTCTAATTATTCTCAGCAAACATGTGACTTACTCATCATTTTCTCTTCCCAAAGGTTTATATACAAATTCCCTCCCAGTGAAGTTTCAATAACAGTTTTTATATCAGTGTTACTGTGATAACAATCATGTAAGTAGTATTCACAGCTGAGCCTTGTAGATTACAATAATATTATTACCTGTCTCGTTCAAGGTTTTATTTTCTCTGGAGTTAATAACTGTCTTGGTCTCTTGACTTTTGTTTATTTCCTTTTCCTTGTAGTCATCACTAACTCAACACTGACTTTTCCAAAAGCCAACTCCAAAGAGCCAACTCATTGGAAAAGACCCTGATGCTGGGAAAGATTGAGGGCAGGAGAAGAAGGGGGCAACAGAGGATGAGATGGCTGGATGGCATCACCGACTCAATGGACATGAGTTTGAGCAAACTCCAGGAGATAGGGAAGGACAGGGAAGCCTGGTGAGCTGCAGTCCATGGGGTCACAAAGTGTTGGACATTTAGTGACTTAACAACAGACATACAAAAATTTGCTACATCCCATTGCTCTGAAAAGGGTACCAAGTGTTGAGACCTGAGCTGCAATATACCTGGAAGCACCCCCAATACCTCTCCTCTAGCAGCTAACGCAATACCATCAAGACTCAGCCCGCCAGAAGCAGGAGCTCTGGCTGCCATACCCAAGGTCCTAGAACCTCAAACTGCATCCTTTTCAAGAACATTGGGTCTCATCGGCTTTAGGAAAATAAGGACTCCCAGGAGCTCATTTCTTATAACCTCCCTAAATGCAAACTTCTTCCAAAATACTACATTCCATTATGCTGAAACATACTTTTAGAGGTAACTGGTTATTAATAGATACCAATTGCACAAAAAAGACAAACAAGCATCTCTAAAGAGGAGACTCGATAAATGGAAGTCATTCTTTGCTGCACTGAATTAAAATTACATATGAGTGAAAAGGTAGATTTTCATATCATCAGATTCAGTAATGAAGTGACAGGAATGTGAAAAATCTCACTTCCTTTATTTCTACTGTACTTACATGGAGATAAATGTCTGTGCTTCTACTTTATTTGTAGTTCCCATTTTGAGACCTCATAAATTATTTATTTTTATTTGGGCTGTGTCGTCTCCTAGGATTTTACTTCAATGTGTTTGCCACTGATCTGCTAATTTTTATTTTAAAGGGGAAACATGGACAGAATCTCATTTGCTTTTGAGACATGAGCTAACCGCAATACTATCACTACTCCTCTGAACTGGTTTTAAAAGAGCAGGTTGACTTCTTACTTCAAGCCCAACTCTCTTTTTCCCATCTCAGCTTTATGTCTGTGCGATTTGTGAATTGTAAACAACAATCATTTTTTAATGTTCTTAGGGAAATGCCTTGGCTGCATTTCAAGCCTTTTATGTATTCTCCTCATGATGTTATCTGTAATTAAGCTTTAGATAATTAACATTTCCCTCAAAATCGGTATCTCTATATCTTTTTCCCTTGTTTGTTACAGAACTTAAACTCTGCACCGCTCCCCTATGTCTTTCTGATCCTGAAGGTCAACCAAATTTTAATTTTTTTTTTTGCATGTAAATAATAAATAAGTGGTGCATGGTCTGAAAAGTAGCATTTAATCTAGTGGCTAACACTAGAATTTGAGGCTAGGAAAGAATCACTCTTACGTAGCTCTCCTATTCCTTTTGCAAGCAGAAAAGGGACTCTTAGAAGCCTTCTCAGCAAAGTAATGGACTAAGGCAGCAGGTGATGCAATGGCTTGAGGAAAGGAGGTGATTCACTTCTTCATGGGTCTCAACTACTTCCAGGACCAATTTGGGGAACTGCCTGGAAAGGAGGCATTTTACCTTCCAGGGTCGGTGATAATATGCTGGGAAAGAGCTCAACAAGCCATTTCACCATTATTTTGTTATTACAGCTATTAGGAAAATAGAAGCTCTGCTTTAAATCTAGATGGCACATCTCTCTGTAGAAATTACAATTCATCGACAGAATCCACTCTTTCTATACTTTTGTATGGAGGGGAAGAGCAGTGTGAGTGAGACTTGTCTGAAGCATGTAGGATAGAAATCAAAGCTTGGAGAGGGGGGAAGAGATCTTCCCCTTGAAGTTTCAGAGTGGATATGGCCCTGTCAATACTTCCATTCTTCATTTCTAACCTCCAGAACTGTGAGAGAATACATTTTGGTCATTACAAGCTCCCCAGTTTGTGGTATTCATACCAACAGCCCTAAAAAACTAAACAATCTTATTAAAATGTTTTCTCACCACTAGAAACAAAATTTTAAAAACTTACCCCCCCCCCCGCCATCCCCCACACAAATAAAGCATGTGGGGGATGAGTAGAAACCCAGCTCTTCACATTGAAGCTGATGGACAAATCTGTTTCTTACTCTTGAAGGATTATGAACCATGATGGGAATAAGAAACAAAACCCTCAGAACATGAGGCTCTTATTTAAGCTCTGCTTAAAAATAACTAGAGGCACAAAAGCTACGTTGAGTGGTGGGATCTGGAGACAAGCTACTGAAATGGATGACCAAACCAAGCATTCTAAGACAAGGACGCTGTTCACTGGGACAGGTCATTTTTCAAATGGCAAAAACTCAATGCACATCTTTAAAAGAGAAAAGATAATCTTCCAAAGGATTTGAATGTAATTATTAAGAGATAACACACATGTTTAGCACAACAGGAAGTGAATTAGAGCTATGTTAGTCACACAAAGTAAATAACACATCATATTTGCCTAGGAAGAAGCTCGAAATCTGTTAAGATGCACGCATGCTCAGTCTCTAAGTTGTGACCAACTTTTTTGTGACCCTATGGACTCTGTCTTGCCAGGCTCCTCTGTCCATGGGATTTCCCAGGCAAGAATACTGGAGTGAGTTTCCATTTCCTCCTCCAGGGAATCTTCCTGACCCAGGGATGGAACTCAAGTCTCCTGCCTTAGCAGGTAGATTCTTTACTATTGAGCCACCTCAGAAACGGTATTTAAGATGAGGGGATACAAAATGCTTCATTATGATCATAAATGGCTGATGCCACAAACGTTCTTCCAAAGAGGGTCAAGAGCACTTTCTACCTCTCTGGACACAGACAACCAAGAAGAAGGCTATACAGTTCATTTTTTACAGGGAAACGGTAAAGCCAGCAATATATTATTACTGATGCTCTTTAATAGCTCAGATCTTCCATACAATCACCTGGTGAATATTTCAACTGCTTAGGGTGACAGGATGCTCTGTATAATATATGGTGTTCAGTTCAGTTCAGTCACTTAGTCCTGTCCGACTCTTTGCAACCCCATGGGCTGCAGCATGCCAGGCTTCCCTGTCCATCACTAGCTCCTGGAGCTTACTCAAACTCCTCCCCATCGAGCTGGTGATGCCATCCAACCATCTCATCCTCTGGCATCCCTTTCTCTTCCTGCCTTCAATCTTTCCCAGGATCAGGCTCTTTTCCAATGAGTCAGTTCTTTGCATCAGGTAGCCAAAGTATTGGACTTTCAGCTTCATCATCAGTCCTTCCAATGAATATTCAGGCTGATTTCTTTTAGGATTGATTGGTTGGATCTCCTTGCTGTCCAAGGGACTCTCAAGAGTCTTCTCAACACCACAGTTCAAAAGTATCAGTTCTTTGGTGCTCAGCTTTCTTTATAGTCTAACTCTCACATCCATACATGACTACTGGAAAAACCACAGCTTTGACTAAACAGACCTTTGTCAGCAAAGTAATGTCTCTGCTTTTTTTTAATATGCTGTCTAGGTTGATCATAGCTTTTCTTCCAAGGAGCAAGCATCTTCCAATTTCATGGCTGCAGTCAACATTTGCAGTGATTTTGGAGCCCCCAAAATAGTCTCTCACTGTTTTCGTTGTTTTCCCATCTATTTGCCATGAAGTGATGGGACCAAATGCCATGATCTTCGTTTTCTGAATGTTGAGCTTTAAGCCAACTTTTTCACTCTCCTCTTTCACTCTCATCAAGAGGCTCTTTAGTTCCTCTTCACTTTCTGCCATAAGGGTGGTGTCATCTGCATATCTGAGGTTATTGGTATTTCTCCTGGCAATCTTGATTCCAGCTTGTGTTTCTTCCAGTCCAGCATTTCTCATGATGTACTCTGCACAGGAGTGAAATAAGCAAGGTGACAAGATTACAATCTTGATTCCAGCTTTTGCTTCATCCAGCCGGGCATTTCACATGATGCACTCTGCCTATAAGTTAAATAAACAGATTGACAATATAAAGCCTTGATGTACTCTGCCTATAAGTTAAATAAGCAGATTGACAATATAAAGCCTTGATGTACTCTTTTCCCGATTTAGAACCAGTTTGTTTCACGTTCAGTTCCAACTATTGCTTCCTGACCTGCATACAGATTTCTCCGGAGGCAGGTCAGGTAGTCTGGTAGTCTCATCTCTTGAAGAATTTTCCAGAGTTTGTTGTGATCCGCACAGTCAAAGTCTTTGGCATAGTCAATAAAGCAGAAATAGATGGTTTTCTGGAATTTTCTTGCTTTTTTTCGATGATCCAATGGATATTAGCAATTTGATCTCTGATTCCTCTTCTTTTCTAAATCCAGCTTGAACATCTTGAAGTTTATGGTTCACATCCTGTTGAAGCCTGGTGGAGAATTTTGAGCATTACTTTAATAATATGTGAGATGAGTGCAATTGTGTGGTAGTTTGAGCATTCTTTGGCATTGCCTTTCTTTGGGATTGGAATGAAAACTGACATTTTCCAGTCCTATGGACCCTGCTGCATTTTCCAAATTTGCTGACATATTGAGTGCAGCACTTTCACAGCATCATCTATTAGGATTTGAAACACTCAACTGATATTCCATCACCTCCACTAACTTTGTTTGTAGTGATGCTTCCTAAGGCCCACTTGACTTCGCATTCCAGGATGTCTGGCTCTAGGTGAGTGATCACACCGTTGTGGTTATGTGGGTCATGAAGATTTCTTTTGTATAGTTCTTCTGTGTATTCTTGCCACCTCTTCTTAATATATTCTGCTTCTGTTAGGTCCATACCATTTCTGTCCTATATTGTGCCCATCTTTGCATGAATAGCATGAAAAGGCAAAAATATATGGTGTAGGGTCTCTATCTGAGCAAGAATTGTTTTCAGATGAGGATTCAGGTATGCCTGACAGCTGGACAAAGGTTAATTTTTGTGAGACATTGAGAAGCCTCTGGGCAAGAATTAATACTGAGGGAAGAAGATATATAATGGCAGAGCATTGACAAGGAACACTGCTTCTGTGTGTGGCAAGTTGCCTATCATTTGGACTTAACAAAACTACAAATCACACCTCATAAGATCTGTCAATAGCTGTAACTATTTCCATAGCACTTACATATTTTATAGTGAATTTATCAATGGCAATTTACACAACATTGTCTCTTTCCCATGAGATTGCAGGGCTTTACTAAAATGTCTCCAAAAGATCTTTGCTTTAAAACTAGTGAAAGGTACATTTAAAAGTCTGTGAAATTTATTTCTTAGAGACTGATTTTAGCCATAAATCCAAAAGTTACCCATGAAATGAAAATTTCTACCCAGGCATTTCATTATGAAGTTGAACAATATGAAAACAAATGGAACACATCTAGACACACAGATTTTTTTTTTCCCTTGAAAGTCTTTTTGCTTCTGTGAAATGTTGTCTCGAGGGACCTGAACATGTCCAGGCCAGTGACTTTCTCATAAACAGGATCTGGAGGGAGCTGGGTTTTCCACAGTGAAAAACATCCAGATTCATCAAAAGAAGAAAATTTCTCATGACTGGTTCAGCTCAACCTTTAAGGAAACAGCATGTTAAATTTCTGAACTGTTTATATCTAGGGTTTCAAAGGCGAATACATCATTCACACGACTGGGTAAATATTTCTTTTCTAAAGTAAATGTAATTTTTATTTTGAAAAACTTAACGACAGAGTTTTCCTCAAGGAAATTTGGAATTAAAAAGATATTTAAGGCAGTCAGTTTTTTAATTAAGTTGCCAAGTAGTCCTTGAAAGCTCGTCAGGATATTTGGGGAAGGTGGAAAGAGAAAGATTTGTTGTTGCTCTTCAGTCTGTCAGTCATGTCCAGCTCGTGAGACCCCATGGACGGCAGCATACCAGGCTTCCCTGTCCTTGACCAGCTCCTTGAATTTGTTCCAACTCATGTCCATTGAGTCAGTGATGCTATCCAACCATCGCATCCTTCTTTCTTCAATCTTTCTTAGCATCAGGGTCTTTTCCAATGAGTCGGCTCTATGCATCAGGTGGCCACAGTTCTGCAGCTACAGCTTCAGCATCAGTCTATCCAATGAATATTCAGGGTTGATTTCCTTTAGGTCAACCCCATTTGAATTGCCCATGTATGCAATAAAATATTTCCCATTCCTCATAGTTGTAGACTGGTTGGTTAGTGTGGATTTGGAGCTGAGCTGAAGGGCTTGTCTGTAGGTCAGTGCTGGGCTGTGCAAAATCATATCCTCTGTGACATGCCAGGAAGGCCCACACTCTTATGTTTGAGTCAGTCACCCAAGAAGGACCCAGAGGATAAATAAGAACTCTCATGCACAGCACACAGACACAAGTGAATATATGGCAATGAAAGAAAGGATACATTTCCAAGACTATTTCTCAATTTAAATTTCAAATAAAGGAAAGCAGTGGACTGTCTAGTTAAAATTTGATACCAAAAACTGTAGGTTTAGCGCCCCTAGGACTCATGCATCAACCTCAAGATGATGGAGCCAAAATACAATAAAACGGGTAAAAAGTAAATGGATTTTTGTTTTTAAAACTGGAGTATAATTGCTTTGGGCTGCCCTGGTATTCTCAGTGGTAAAGAAACTGCCTTTCAGTGCAGGAGACTTGGGTTTAATTCCTAGGTCAGGAAGATTCCCTGGAGAAGGAAATGCAACCCACCCTAGTGTTCTTGCCTGGGAAATCCCATGGACAGAGGAGCCCAGCAGACTACAGTCACTGGAGTTGCAGAAGAGTCGGATACGATTTATTGCCTAAACAAAAACATAAAGGCTTTACAACGTTTTGTTAGATTCTGCTGCACAACAATGTGAATCAGCCATATATAGACTATATCCCCTCCCTCCTGAGCCTCCTTCCTACCCCGTAAATATTTGTTTTACAAAAATTTGGCAGACAATGCGAGTTTTGAAGCCTTTGCATTATGGAATGTAGTCCTGTTTTTTCTTTTTGCTTTTTTTTGTATGAGGAAGGGTGTGGGAGATGAACAATGTTTTAGGATGATGGCTAAACTTGGTTTGGGCAGCATGTAGTTGAATGGGTAGGACAGGCCTGCATCTGGATGAAGGAGCGGACAGGCCCTTCTGCTGCTGGGAGGACAGAGCACAGACAGCCCAGCAGGCAGCACCCGTGGCCTCAGCCCAGGCTGGGCTGCCTTCCTAGGCTTGAGGACAGATCAGACTCCTTCAGGGCATTAGGGGCCCAGCAGCAGACAGACAGGAAGAAAGCAGAGAGGACTAATTAGTTGCAGGTAAGCCTATGTATTGGAGAAGGCAATGGCGACCCACTCCAGTACTCTTGCCTAGAAAATCCCATGGACGGAGGAGCCCGGTAGGCTGTAGTCCATGGGGTCGCAAAGAACCGGACTTGACTGAACCACTTCACTTGCACTTTTCACTTTCATGCATTGGAGAAGGAAATGGCAACCCACTGCAGTGTTCTTGCCTGGAGAATCCCAGGGATGGGGGAGCCTGGTGGGCTGCCGTCTATGGGGTCACACAGAGTCGGACATGACTGAAGTGACTTAGCAAGCCTATGTATAGGGCTTCCCAGGTGGCGCTAGTGAAAGAACCTGCTTATCAATTCAGGAGATATAAGAGATGTGGGTTTGATCCCTGGGTCAGGAAAATCCTCTGGAGGAGGGCATGGCAATCCCCTCAGTATTCTTGCCTGGAGAATCCCATGGACAGCGGAGCCTGGTGGCTACAGCCCATAGGGCTGCAAAGAGTCAGACATGACTGAAGTGACTTAGCATGCATGCTATGTAGAAGCACATGCGGGCATCATGTGGGGACTCTGGGCACTGCCTATGTATGTGTGTGTGCGGGGGAGATGAGCTCAGAAGACCTGAGGTTGCTGCAGTTTCTGGTGGAGCCAAAGCCACAGGCACAGCCCTAGGAACAAAATTTGTCAGTCATTGTCTACTTCCCTGCTGGAAGGCCTACTCAGAGAGTGGCTGTGGTACCAGTTCTCACTGAAATATTACCCTCTGGTCACAAATTCTTTTAATTAAACAGCTGGAATAATATGCTAAAACTACTCCATAGAACAATATCAATTTATGTAAAAAAATACATTAAAACCAAATAATTGCATAATAGGTGAATTTTAAAATTTGTTTTTCTTAAGTAAAATTCACACCAGATGTATGTATATATACACGTACATGCATACATAAGTGTGTGCTGGGCAGCGCTTAGTCACTCAGTCGTGTCCAACTCCTTGTGACCCCATGGACTGTAGCCCGCTAGGCTCCTTTGCCCATGGCGATTCCGCAGGCAAGTATACTGGAACGGGTTGCCATGCCCTCCAGGGGATCTTCTCCCAACCCAGGGATCGAACCCAGGTCTCCTGCTTTGCAGGCAGATCCTTTACCAGCTGAACCACCAGGGAAGCTGTACATATGTGTGTATGTATATATAATAGTAATTTATCAATGAAACCCTTAAGTAAGGAGCAAAAAGAATGTCTTTTAAGTTTTCTATTGTTAATGATTTCTAGGGAAGAAATGTAGCAGTGAACTTTTATGACCTACTAGGTTTGGGGCAAGGTGGGGGGAGGGTTGTTAGAACTAGACTTAAAATAAGGCATCATGCATGCTATTTTCATCTGGAATAAGAGTGTGACATCTGCTTGGGAAATAGATTCCAGAAAAGGAGAATATTAAATAAGTTAAAGGAAAGCCAAAAATATTTCACCTTCACTAATAGTCTAAATATTCACAAGACATTTATCACTATGAAATGCATGACTGTAAGTCTCTAATTAAATTGCTATTTCTAGCCCTTGAGCTACAATGAAAATTCTATAAAGGAGGCTATAAACCAGTTATCAACCTATTTTAATCACAGTTTGAATTAACAGAAGAAAACAGCACCAAGGAGAGGGCATAATTTTGACTCACACTAGACAGGCTTAAAATTGCAAACCATGTGCTACGTAGACAAGGACTGTTTCTCTTAATTCTCTGTATGAACTCAGAGCGTTGAATAGGGCTCTGCATTGTCAGTATTGCATAAATCTTACAAAAATAAGGCATCATGCATGCTATTTTCATCTGGAATAAGAGTGTGACATCTGCTTGGGAAATAGATTCCAGAAAAGGAGAATATTAAATAAGTTAAAGGAAAGCCAAAAATATTTCACCTTCACTAATAGTCTAAATATTCACAAGACATTTATCACTATGAAATGCATGACTGTAAGTCTCTAATTAAATTGCTATTTCTAGCCCTTGAGCTACAATGAAAATTCTATAAAGGAGGCTATAAACCAGTTATCAACCTATTTTAATCACAGTTTGAATTAACAGAAGAAAACAGCACCAAGGAGAGGGCATAATTTTGACTCACACTAGACAGGCTTAAAATTGCAAACCACATGCTATGTAGACAAGGACTGTTTCTCTTAATTCTCTGTATGAACTCAGAGCATTGAATAGGGCTCTGCATTGTCAGTATTGCATAAATCTTACAGACTGACTGGTAAGAGTCTTCTAAAAGACAAAACAAAACATAAAAATGCATTTAATTCAAACTCCATGTTAGAACATCCTATGAGCCTCTCTGCCCAGTAATCATAAACTCATCACATAATGATGTCAGCAATTGGACATGCTCACAAACCTAGTGTAAAGGGATTTGTGTTGCTAAATTTGCACAGAGGAAACCTCTGGCTTGCTGTAAAAAAATCAAACATGTGGACACTGTGATTCAGCAGTGTCATATCATCAGTCCAGGAACAAGAAAGGAAAAAAACTCATCACATAATGATGTCAGCAATTGGACATGCTCACAAACTTAGTGTAAAGAGATTTGTGTTGCTAAATTTGCACAGAGGAAACCTCTGTCTGGCTTGCTGTCAAAAATCAAACATGTGGACACTGTGATTCAGCAGTGTCATATCATCAGTCCAGGAACAAGAAAGGAAAAAGAAATGATACAAAAAAAAATTAGTTTGGAGGTTAGCTATAAAGAATGCTCTAGTCTAATAGTTACCATGGCATATGATCTATGAGTCCCTGCAAACCTGTTTCTAGAATCACACAAACAGAAGATAATGGGGTCATCATTCGGGCTGCTTTCCAGAAAAAATGAGAACAAGAATCTCTAAATAGTGTCGCTGAAAACAATTGTTCACCAATTATTTTTAAATATCTAGTATGTGTCACATTGATCTAATTAATTGGGTTCAAATGGTGAGCAATTTTTTGGAGATAAAAATAAAAATCCTGGGAAGAAAAGAAGTATCAAATGCTTTGAAGAAGGACTTCCCTGGGGGTCCAGTGGTTAAGAATCTGCCTGCCAATGCAGGCGACATGGGTTTGATCCCTGGTCCAGGAAGATCCCACATGCCATGGGGCAACTAAGCCCATGCGCCAGAACTACTGAGCCTGCTCACCTAGAACTCATGCTCCCCAGCCAGAGAAGACACTGCAGTGAGAAGCCCATGCACTGCAATAAAGCCTTGCCACAACTAGAGAAAGTCTGCACAGAAATGAAGACCCAGTGCAGCCAAAAATAGATAAATAACATAAAAAAAAAAAACTTTGAAGAGAATGGAGTATAAACTATGGAGCAGTTACCTTACTCATAAATACGCACTGAGCACTAAAAATGACAGAAAGTCACAACTTTAGCCCGGTCCTGCCTCAACCCTCCAGCTTCATCTCACCACGGGAGCTGGAAAACCCTAGCAAAGGTCCTTTAATGTCTGTTTGGGCTCTAATTTGTGTTTGTCTTATGCCTCTTTTTAAAATTATTCTGATCTGACTCTTTCAATAAATCAAACAGGATTTCCAGTCATGGGGCTTAATGCCTAGCAAACAGTAGGTCTCACAAATATTTGCTAAATGAATGACTGCTTTCAATAAAGCTTTCTTCACTATTATAGTGGGAGGGGTTTTCAAGTTGCCTAAGGTAGACATTCTGAGTTCACTGTTATTAATAGAAGGTGAGGCTTAGGAGACTTCCTCTTTAGGACACATAAATCTTGTCCAGGTTTCCCTGGCCTGTTTCCCACTTACATGTGTGCACGCTCAATTGCTTCAGTCGTGTCGGACTCTGTGCGACCCTATGGACTGTAGCTTGTCAGGCTCCTCTGTTCATGGGATTTCCAGGCAAGAATACTGGCATGAGTTGCCATGCCCTCCTCCAGAGGATCTTCTCTACCCAGGGCTCGAACTTGCAACTCGTGCATTGCTGGCAGATTCTTTGAATCAACGAGCCACCAGGGAAGCCCCGTTTTCCACTTACAACCCAATAAAAGGAAGCATTCAAACAGGAAAGGAAGTGGGGGCAGTGTGGCAGGATAAGGGAACTAAAGGTAAAGTAACATGTGTGCACGCTCAATTGCTTCAGTCGTGTCGGACTCTGTGCGACCTATGGACTGTAGCTTGTCAGGCTCCTCTGTTCATGGGATTTCCAGGCAAGAATACTGGCATGAGTTGCCATGCCCTCCTCCAGAGGATCTTCTCTACCCAGGGCTCGAACTTGCAACTCGTGCATTGCTGGCAGATTCTTTGAATCAACGAGCCACCAGGGAAGCCCCGTTTTCCACTTACAACCCAATAAAAGGAAGCATTCAAACAGGAAAGGAAGTGGGGGCAGTGTGGCAGGATAAGGGAACTAAAGGTAAAGTTAATCTCTCTTGAAACATTTAATTAAAACAAACACTATAAAATATGCAGCTACTTCCCAGGGTCATGAGTAGTGCTATTTTTCCAGAAATACATTTGCTCAAGCATATTTGATTCATTATGTACGTTTCATTGTATGTCACTTGTGTGCAGTGTCAGAGATACCAGTTCTAGATCTAGAGAATAAAGAAATACGAGTCTCAAAAAATGTCAAACTAAACAGATGTGCTGTGGTGAAGTACAGAAATCACTGCTTTCTGAGCAGTTCCCTGAATCTGAGCTCAGTCTAAACGTACTTTAAAAATATCTCCAATGAAGAAGACACAACATTTTATTAGTGGATAATATAGAACCAAGAGAAGCACGTAAGATAATATTCACTGAAAAATAAAGCAATAGGGATGACAAATCAGGAGATCTAATCCTATCCTGGCTTTCTGTCAATATCCCAAATAGCCATACTTTCAACCTTCACTTTTATCTGCCAAGCAAAACCAAGTGAAATCCTATTTGTATGGATGGCACAACAATTTGTCAAAAAGTATTTGAGTAATTGGCATGGTTAGAAGAAGACTGATCTGGTAATCAGAAAACTTAACTGTGTGACCTTGGGCAGATCACTTAACCTGTCTGGGTGTCGGTTTCCTGACTGTACAAATCAGAACTGACTACCCAGTCAGAGGTTTTCCTTAGTGTTCCAGAGCACATAGGTAAGAGCGGAACTGCTCTGCTGAAAACAAAGGCAGGAGGGCAACTCAGAGCTCCCCTGCTCCTCATCCTTCCCACACCCAGGTCTCTCATGGAAGAGCAGGGTTTTAGGATCCCTAATCTAGAATTGCTCAGGATTTGTCAACTCTAGAACCCCACGACTGTATCACAGCTAAATAAATTATGGCCAGCACCATTTTTAGAATAATTAAGAAATGTAAATGTGATTTTTTTGGGTGGATGGAAGATTATTAATATTTCTATGTGATACCTTAGTTTCTTTTAAAGGAGCCATCAGAAAAGGAAATGTTACTTGTTTGAAAGCTAAATCCATATGCTTATTAGAATTTCTGCCCCCATATCAAGGTAACATTTTCTTTTCAGATTATATTTATGTTCTTAATCTCCATTTACTCATTAGCCATATTTAGCTGATCAATTATTTCACAACTACTTTTTTTGAATGTATGTGGGTATTACGTCGAGATCTGGAGACAGGACTGACAAGGTTTGGGGAGAAGGGCTAAGAGGGAGGGGGGAGGATTAGGGGGGTTTTGGGGGGTAGAAGGAAAGGTAGGAGGGGAGGGAGAGGGCGGGTCACTGGTTGCCTGCTTCAGGTTCTCTTCTGGTTTCTGGCTGATGACAAGCTTTTGTGCTTGTGAAGGAACATGCTGAGGTGGAGATTTGAAGGACAGAAGACCCACTGAGCCTGGCCACTGCAGATTATAGGTTCTGAGAAGGAAACTGCTGAGTCACGCGAACACGTCCTGAACCATCACCAAGTGGACTGCAGTCTTTGGCCCCAGGGCAGTGCTCTTTCCATTGATCAGTCCATGATGTCTGTTGCCTCCCACCTCCCACCTGAGGTTTCTGAGACTCCCCCACTGCCTCCCCAGAGCACCCACAACTTTTTAATTGGAAAGACTGCCAATGTTCTTTGAAATCACAGCTTCCCTCTACTGCTGATCACACAGGTTTTCTTGTGCACTGGTGGTAGCCATTTAATTTTAGAAAGAAAATGCATTTACTCTTTCTTCCACTGACATCTCCCTTGAGCAGCATGAGTGATGGCACCCACAAGAGGCAGAGTTCAGGAAAAATAACAAACACTGGTGATAGAAAGAGAGGTTTCCCTCAACTCTGCATTTCTCAATATATGATGTGTTATGGGCTGAATTAAGTCCCCCCAGATTTTATGTTGAATCCCTAAGCCCTGGTCCCGCAGAATGTGCTAATATTTGGTGGTATGACCTGTAAGATGTGATTAAGTTAAATTGAGATGAGTAGGCCAGGCCCTAATCCAGTCTGACAGGTGTCTTTTTAAGAAAATTTGGACACAGTGAGAGATACCAGGGATTTGAAGACACAGAAGGGTCATGGTGAGAAGGTGGTCATCTGCTAGCCAAGAGGACAGGCCTCAGAAGAAACCAAACCTGCTGACTCCTTGATCTTAAACTTCCAGCCTCCAGGACTCTGAGAAAATAAGTTTCTGCTATTTAAGCCACCCAGTCTGTGGTATTTTGTTAATGCAGCCTTACCAGACTAATGCATTGCATGTTTACATATACATATACACACATACATACACTATAGAAAAGGACATATCTAGCTATCCATTCACACAGACACACACACACACACATGCACACAGCACACGCCCCAGAGATTATTACCTTTTTCAATTTAAGGCTTCTTAACATATCATTCACAAACACTGAGAATGCCACCTCATCAAATTATTTAGGAATTTATCACATGATGATATATAAATGAATGTTTTCATCTCTTAGTTGAATCAGGAAAACATCCCATTTGTTTTTTAAATCACATCATGAGATACAAGCCCCTTCTTGTCTATCCAGTTTGTTAAGATAATTCAGATACTATTTCCTGCTATGTAGGATTGTACAGAGATGATGAGATTGCCTGTAAGTTTAATTCTATGATTAGATACCTTTTCCTTTCAGATCAGGGTTGTTAGATCGTCTTATGATCAACAGAATCACTGAAACATGATTAAGATCTCTCTTTTTTCTTGCCAAGGATTTCGGAAGCTCTGCTTTGTCTTATGTGCTGACAGTAATAAATAAATAATTCCTCTCTATTAATGATATTAACATTTCATGTAACTCATTCATTAAGTTCTCAAGTGGAGACCCAAAGCTATTATAATTCAGTACATAGTCACTTAGTATGAAACATACGCCTTCTCAAGCACTATATCCATTTTAAAATTGATAGCACCATCAGGTCTTCAAGGTCTCGAGAAGAATTTCATTTTCCCACTCGTCTAAAGTGATTGTGCTATGTTCCCTGACCTCCAAAAGCTTTTCGTCATTTTTCTGTCATGTAGTTTAGAGGATCTCTCTTCCATCCATTCCCTTTCAGTATGTGCTGTGGGTAAATCCAATAAGCTAAGTAGCCATTTAGTTAAAACCCTCATGGGGTCAGAGCTCTGGGGAACATTTCAAGGCACTGATGTCCTTTCTTCAACTCTGATCTCCTAGATCATTGATCATCTACCAGCTCTTTGAAATAGATCCTCTCACCCCTTAATCCCCTGTGTTGAAAGTAATGCTAGGTCTGATACCTAGCAGCTGGTGCTCCCCTTGGGATGGAGGAGAGGAAAGGAAAGTCCTTCTCTTCATGATTAATAATCTAAGACTCTCCCAAAGAGAGGTGAATTCTGGACATTGCCAGACAAGGGTCCGTGAAGGTGAGTGGGGAGGACTCTGTTTATAGCCTCCTTCCCTAGGGTACCACCAACAGGGAAGTGTTACTGACAAACAGTTCTCTCCTCTCTCCAGTGAAAAATCGCCTGGTCAAAGGTGCCTGTAGGGTTGTTACAACATTTTTCTTACTGTTTGTTACAACATTTTTCTTACTGGAGAATACATCAAGAATGAGATTGTAGAGGAAGGTCAAGTGAAACCCTGGACTTTGTAAACAGTAGATGCTTAAATACTGTGGAATATAAAAGAAGCAATGAGGCTAAAGATGTTCTTTAAAAACAAAACAACTCAAAATATGGCATAACACTGAGGTACATTTGTTCTATGATAAGTAAAGTAATAGATTTTAACATGAAAATAGAGTTCAGGAGTGAAATAATTCTGGTAAATG